>CAEGAG010130661.1:0-65295 GCA_903067065.1 Brachyrhaphis terrabensis
GTGCATGCGTGGGTTCTCTCCGGGTACTCCGGCTTCCTCCCACAGTCCAAAAACATGACTGTCAGGTTAATTGGTCTCTCTAAATTCTCCTTAGGTGTGAATGCGTGTTTGTGCCTGGTTGTTTGTCCTGTTTGTTTCTGTGTTGCCCGGTGACAGACTGGCGACCTGACCAGGTGACCCCGCCTCTCACCCGGAACGCAGCTGGAGAGACACCAGGAAACCTCCCGACTCCATTAGGGACAAGGGTGTAAAGAAAATGGATGGATGGAAGTAAAACTCATACTTTAGAATCTGGAATTGATGAGTAAATTCGTTGAAATGCAAAAACAAGACCTAACGTTGACCTCGTAGTAATGATAAAAATTAATGATGTTATTTTGCTGCACTTTAAGGCTGTTTTCTCACCTCATATTCTGTTAGATTTGGTTTGATTGGGGACCAAAATTGCAACATTTGTTACATTTTCAGCTGGTTTGGTTGCTTTCATATTTGGTTGTCAAACAAACCAATTCATAAAAAAAAAATCTTTGCCCTCCTAACCTGTGGGGGAGCTGTACTAAGAACCAATGAAAGAAACAGCGTTCACAAAATGTCAACAAAAGTGGAGTGGCATCAGGTTTTAGCAGTTGTACGATTTCTCTTTGGTAAAAGACAATGAGCCATTTTTCCCACAGGCGCTAGACACTTGTGTTTGTTTTGTTTGTATTTACCCAAAATGCCCTGCGTTATAGTTTGCTTCCTGCATTTGGAGCGGTCTCCGGTCCGCTTGCCGTTCACATATAAATAAAAACCGCACGAGAGTTCACTTCAACCAAAACAAAACCGAGGTTTGTAGCTGAACCAGAGTTCACATTTTAGTTTATTTTGGATGCGCCTTCCCAAATAAACCAGAGTTTGATTAAAGTGGACTAAACCAGACTGGTGTGGAACACAGGTTGCTATTTTATGAAGTTTAAGGATAAGAGTGACTCCACAGCACATACATGAGCATGATTGACAGCAAGACTGCTCTCTTGGCTTTGATTGGTTGTTTTTGGCCAAGCGGTGCATTTCTGTAATTACAATCTGTGATAAAAAACTCCTCCCAGTCCTGCCACAACAAAATGATAGTGTCAACAAATACGTAAACAAGATTACATATTTGTTAAATTATGTATCTTCTTATAATTAGTTTATAAAACTATTTATGAATATTAAATCCTGCAGCTTTAAGTAGCCAGAAAACAAAAAAACATACAAAAAGTGATATAGAAGACACATAAGACATGTAAACAAAGATAAACTATCAAAGTGATTAAAATAGACAGAAAAAGGTCAAATCTTCAAAATCAGCCAAAATGCATTTCAGCATCACTTTCATCATATTTCAGTGTCATTGCATTATTCTGTTTCAGAAAAATTACAGGATATAAATAAGGACAAAACACTAAAATTGCTCTCATTGGCTCCAAGTTGAAAGTCACCGGGGAGTTCATTTATATTTTGTGAGGGAGTAAAATCAATTTCAGATGCTGATTCCGTTTATCCCGTCTGTGTGGGAATAAATAAACTGTCAAGATAAAGCAGCTGAGAGGCGCGGCAGCGGAAAACCGTCACAGTGGTTCAGAAATAATGCCTGCTGCAGAAGAAGAGAGACACGCAGCAACAAAGCGTCAATGAATACCTGAAACATCTGCAGATTAGTTTTGTTTTTTATAAAAATAGCTCCACAGAATATTTTGGGAGTTAATAAGATGTCCAAACAACGGCTGGGATTTCGTTTTAAGGTCAAGGCGAAAACAGGAAAGAACTTGGTGAAAAAAGAGAAGGTTAGTAGAAATATACAACCTGGTTTAAATTAAAAATACTATATCAGAAATGAAGCCTGAGAAAACTGGATTGCAGTAAAACAGTTCCTGTAAGAAATTGACCATCTGTAAAACTCTTAAATTATTTACTTAACCTTTTTTTTTTTTTTTCAAATGTGGAATGATAATAAATCCACTACAGCAGAAAAAAGGAGTGAATTTCTGCTACATTTTCCAGAAAAAAATGAGAAAATTTTGTTGGGAAAGGTCAAATTTCCAACTTTTCAAACTCAGAAATTTCTTTTATTTTTCTTTAAATAAATTTGAGATTGATCTCAAAATTTGCTTTTTTCTAAAACCTTCAACTTTTCACACTCAAATTTCTTTTTATTTTTGAGGTTAATACCAAAATATGAGGGTTTTTTCTAGCAAATGTAACTTTTCACCCTATTTCCACAAAGTTCTTTATTAATAATAATTAATTCCACTTAATCTGAACTATTTTCTGTTTAATTAAGTATATTTTAAGTGTCTTTGAGGATTTATGTCCTCACATTCTGGTTAAATTCAAATAAAAAGGTAAAATCTGAGCACACAAAGTCCAGGCTCTTTCCAGTAGAAATCAAACGCCACCTCATCCAAACCAGACAATTTGGAAAAAAATGATTTATTTCTATTTAACGGCAACATAATTATATCATCTCTCCAGTCCTTCTTCAAGGCTAAGCCTACATTTATCCCCATCCAGATGTGAGTGGGAAATATTTCCTCTTTACGTTGATGACGAGCGAACAAAGAGACATGATTAGCATGAGTCTGAACACGACTAACACAGGTATACAAGGCTTAAGAATAGTAGCTCAAACTTTGCCAATGTCATCCTCCTTGTAGAACAATTTGGTTCATTATGATGCACTTGTGGGACGTTCACCTCACTTTGACTTTCGGCTCAGATGATAACGAGTCAACCTTTCATCCCGGCGCCCCGCTAAACAATGCTTCCCTAATCATTAAAGTGGCTAAGCCTGCAGATGAGCTCAGCGCGCATAACGCACCCGTCACAGTAATCATTACTGACAGGACATGCAGCTGCTAATGATCTTCTCTTAATCACACTTAATCAGGTAATAATGATTTTGAGGTGAGAGATGAAGTGCTTGCTCTCTGCTTTCACCACGCTGCGGCCCGATTGTTTCACTTGACTGGTTTCGGTGTCAGCGGGTGGGAGTGGGAATGGAGGCAGCTGCGTACGCTGCACTTTCCCCGACTCGCCGCATCACCTGTTGAGCAAATAACAGGTTGAAGAAGGACGTCCGCTTTCAAAACAAAGGTCCTACACGTCAGAGCGTAAAAGAGGGCAGAAACTGCAACTTAAAATTAACTCAGATTGCTCAACAGCCTTGGAAAAAAACATTAAGAGACCACTTAAAACGATTGGTTTCTCACATTTTACTCTTTATAGGTATATGTTTGAGTAAAAGGAACAATGTTCTTTTCTTCTATGAACTACTGACAACATGTCAAATGAGAAATGGTCAAAAATAATTAAAAAGATGCAGAGAAATATTCATTTAGAAACAACAGTACTAATGTTTTATCTCTGAAAGAGTTCAGAAATCAGGATTGGGAGGAATAACCATGATAACCAGTGTAATAAGCTATGAATGTCTCGTAAATCATGTTTTTTGTGATTGTTGAAGCCTAAAATTAGTGATTTTTTTTTCAAAAGGTTGATAATTTTCAGTTTTTTTTATTATTTTTAGGTAAATATTGGAGGTTGTTTTAAGTCAATAATTCCCTATTATTGGTGAAAAGATACTAGTTCCACTGCCAGATTATTTCACTTGCAACATGGGAAAAATATGTTATAAGTGAAATAATCTGTCTATGGAACGAGTATGTTTTAAAAATAAAAAGAAGAAATTATTGATTTAAGACAAGCTTGATGAAAAGTTTGTTCTGTCTCATTTCAGATATTTGCAGTAGAAACTAGACCAAAAATACTTGGTAAGATTTTGTTTTTGCAGTGAACTCGTCTCAAAAGAAAGAAAAAGGAGAAAATCGTACCGTTCAGCATCACACACGCTTTCTTTCATGTTGCTGGTTCGACTTTCAACAGACATCGTGAAACAGGAAGTCAAATTAGACGGAGGCTGAAGTGATTGGTCAACAGTCTGCTGAGTTGCAGTGATTGGTCAGAAAAGAAGGAAATACAAAAAAAACCCGTTAAGGTGATTGGTCAAATTTGTGGAAATGTGAAGAGTGGTGAAAATGTCAAGTCTGTGAACAGTTCCTGGAGGGACTCCTAAACAAATGACTTGCAGAATCATCTCTAGCTGTAATTATATCAACAACCAGTAAGTTTGCAGACGTTTCTGCACAGCTACTGAAGAATGGTAGTCAGGTTGAAACCTGGACTTTGACGTGTTCATTGCAACGCCTTGAATTTTTGTCCTATTTCAGAGAATCGTTAATAGATTTGCTGCTGTGTTTGAGATAATTGTCCAGTAAAAGGTAAACATCACCTGCTGAACTGATGGCCACAAAATCTGACAATAAAATATATTGCTAATACAGAGGAATTTGGCCAACTTGCTAAGAAATTTTCCCTTTAATCAAACATTTGAAGAACATCTGCTATCATTTCAGAAATCCTCCATTAACACTGTTTTCCAGTTATACTATCATAAACAAACACTTTATGGTTTTTCCTACTATTTCAATGTTTGACCTGAGAGCCAAAGTGTTGGGAGTGTTTTCAATTTGGGGATTAACTTTGTAAATGTTTCTTTTTATAAACTATTTTGCAAAAAAAAGAAATGTTACGACATCTGGATGCTCTTGACCAGCAACTTTAGCATTTTTCTGAAGGCGCTCACACTCACTGATCGATCAGGTAATCATGCTAATTCAACTAGCAGAAAAATCTCTTTGCCAAAATTATTTCTTCTCAGTGATATCGGCTGGTTTAAATGAAAAAGTCAGGAGAAGGTCAAGCACTTCCTGCAAATTATGTTACTTTTTGCACATTTTCTTTGATTCTGAAGCCTAAAACAAATCAATAGATAATTCCAGATAGCCATTTTGTTGGTTAAAGATTATGTTCCTATTAAAATAAAGCCCTGACTGAGGTCTTTATTCATTTAAATAAATAAAAAGCTATTTTGGCTGCCCACTTGCAGCGGTTAAATAAGATGCAGCTGCAGCTTTTTTGTTGTGTCTCCCATCCCATAAATGATTAACAAGAGCAATGCTAGTTATAAAGAGGTGTAGCAATGACCCTTCAGTTAATATTCTGACGTACGAAGTGAAGTTGAAGGTAGAAAAGGAAAGTTTAGAGCAAGAAGAGATGCATAGACTAAATGTCGGACTTCAAAAAAACAATTTCAGATTGTTAAATTATATGAGCCAAGTTCAAAGTGCACAAAAATGTGAATTTCACTCATGTACAACACTGATTAAAATACATTCAATCATTAAGTTGTCAGATAAAACCCACAAACTTAATTAAGCTATGTCAACTTGTTAGTAAATTTAGATGCAAATTTAGATGCAATTCTTCTGCAAGGTAGAAGGTTCCTGGCTCAAAACATCAACAGAAACTTTTTGAGTTAAATTAACACCCTATAGTACATGACAAGTACATCATTTTTCAGTTTGAATAAAAATAATTAATTATCTTGAGCAAAAATAGGAATTACAGCTGGTGTGACATTTTAAGGAAACAGTGTCGTTGACAAGGTTTATCACACGACATGCAGTCTCCAACTCTTGCTCACAGCGAGTGTTAAGGAAAATCTTTTGAGTTTTTTTCCCCTTTCTTCCTCCACTCCCAGTGTTCGTGCAGCTTTCCAGTGAACCGTGGCCTCTCCTAATTGTAAACTCAATGAAGCATTCTTAACAGATGCTGGTGGAACGGCTCCATTAGGCCTTACAGGCGCCTGTCATCCTCATATCAAACCCATGAAATGTCAAACTGTCATTATCACACGGCCCATGCCCCATCTATCCAGCCGGCAATTTAATTCTTATTAAATGCACATTATAAGTGGAGATGGATGGTCTTGGTCTAGTGGAGATGCAGCTTTGGTAGGGCACAAGAATACGCAGCTAGAAAAACAGGACTAAGAAAAAGTCCAGAGCCTTGTTAAAAGGATCTGTGATTAGTTGTAACAATAGACTTTATTTGAGAGATATTTATTGTAGATGTAACAACAATACAGAAATAATACTGTAGGTTGTTTAGTTTTTATACATCTTAATAAAATATAATAAAACATTTTTGCATGCTGGGTAAATGATGTCTAAAGGTCCCACAGCGCCAGCTCCGTCCAAAACAGTGATGAGTAACGTTAAGCCTTTTCAAATTGAACCAGTGTTCTTCCTCCGTTAGCATTTCCAGTAGTAAAAGCTCCGCTATCGCAGGTTATCTTTGATGTTTCTCCCAGCGTCTGTAGTTCTGTCCGGTCCAGTAACAGCTGTTTAGGGTGGCCTTGGTCCGGTGGATTGCTTCGTGAGCTGACCAGTTAAAGTCTGGATTTAAATCTGATTGGGATGATGTTGTACGACGTGAGGCAGGTGGATTACACTCGAAATCTCAATGCGTCCAAGTCAAAGCAATTCTGAACACAGGAGTCGTTTAAAATTCATCCAACAGGATCATTACTAATTCATGAAATGACTCTTTTACTTCTTGATTGCATCAGTTTTATCTGCCAAGACCAGAACAACCAGTTATTGGGTTTGAGGGGACAATCGCTTCAAATTGGGCCAGATCGGTTTGAAAAGATTTTATCCGTAGAAACCTGAAGAAATCTTCATTCATGTGAGACTTTTCAGGTTATTAAGCGAAAACGATGAGTCACTGTCCGCCCAATTGTTAAAAGGTTTAAGGGTTTAGTCTATAAGTCACTGAGCAACAGATGAAGAGGGGTCCAGACCTTCCCAGGAGACGGACTGGAAGGAAAACAAAGCTCTACCACTTCCTTTGTTACTCCGCCAGCTTGACAGGAAACAACTAGACATGACAAAACAGCTTTATGCTTTGCAGAGGTTACACAAAATGATTCCCAGACCACAGCCACTTATCTCCACACAGCTTTAATTTATATTTATATATAATTATTGCCTTGGAAAAAGTAGAAGCTGCACTCAGATGATAAGTCCTCTGTGGTGGCTGACCCCTTAGGTAACAGCTGTGGTGAAGTAGTAAACAGGAGAAGGAAAACACAAATTAAAGCATTTTTTCCTTCAAATAAAAATACACACAATTAGTCTGGTAATTTTTTGAAACTCAAGAGATACAAGGATAGTTTTTCACCACTTCCTGTCTGTTTGTGTGTATAGTTATTACACTTTGAAATGTAATTAGCACACAAACTACTTCTGTTTCAGCCATTTTCAACTAATCATGTCACCAGTATTCAACCTTTTAAAGGGGATCTATTATGCTTCCTTGAACAACTTTGATCTATGAACTATAAAAATATGAATTACTAGAGGTGTGCCGATCGATTGGCCACCGATCATAATCGACCGATTCCCGTGAAAAAGTGTATGATTGGTGATCGCCGATCACCAAAACCGATCACGAGTATCTCACTTCACAGCCTGCGTGTGAGTTAATCTCTTTCCTTCACACTGCGCAAGCACGCGGCAACAAATCCTAAGCGATGTCGTGTGGAACTTGAATGGGGACGTTTGCGTGGTCGGAGCATCCCTATTAATTACATTTTTTGCACAAAATAATTCTTAGATAATGAGATTTTAGTGGTCAGTTCTGCCTATGAGCTGTTTCAGGGGGTCTGGTCACTTTAAAACCAACTAAGCTGCTGCTGGCCACGTCCCCTTATTCAACATTTACACTTGCATGTAAAAATGGCTGCAAATAAAGGCGCAACTATACAACCGCACATCTTTGAAAAGCAGAAGTGGAGCATCCTGCACAACCAACAAGAATGCAGCAAGTGGTTTCTGGATGGGAAGTCAAAAACAAGAACTGGGGTAATGTGCTCTGTCTACCTGGTTTTAGTGAGAATGCGAGCAGCAGCGTTCTGGATCAACTGCATCTTAGGGAAACCAGTAAAGGCACTGCTGCAGTAGTCAATGCGACTCAAGATAAACATGGATGACTTTCTCTAGATCTTGCTGAGACATTAGTCTTCTAATCCTAGAAATGTTCTTCAGGTGATAGAAGGCGACTTTGTAACCGTCTTTATTTTTAGAAGCTGCAGTTGAGTCCCAAATGGAAGTACACAAACGTGAGTTTTGCACAACAGGTCCCCTTTAAGGAGGCCTTTTTGCGACTTACAGCACCAGTGGTATTTCAAACTGTTGTGATGGTGACAAGGTGCGTCGCACGCCTCCCCAGCGTCTGTAACAACAAGCAAGCTGCTCCTCAGGGATCCTCCTGCAGATATTCCCTTGAATATTCATGAGGCTCTGTTTCTTACACACACACACACAAACAATAACGCTCCACTGATCAAAGAGAGCTCATTATCTGTGTGTAATGCAGCAGAGATGTGTTGGAATATCCACCTTGTTTCACAGTCATATTCTCCTTCTGCTTGTCTCAGCACATCTTCTCCGATGTTGGGCAACACTTAAACCAAAGCACCCCCAATTTTGATTTTCAAGAGTCTGTTCAAAGAGAGGCTTTTGATTGCATTATCAATAAACGAGAAAGCGATTCCTATTCATCAGCAAAGCACCGTCTCTGCAAAAGGCTGGTTTCTGGCTGATAATCAGCCTCTCGTAACGAGTGGTTGAGTTTTTACCCTCAAGATGCTTCATTTCATACGAGCGTGGGAAGGCGTCAGTGAGTATGCAACGACTGTCTGTAACTGAGAAGTGAGAATGAGATTTGACCTGGATTATCCACTTTTGGCGTGAATTACTGCGATGATCACGAAGCAGATTGCCCAGTTGACCTCGGCTGTCGTCGCAAGTTGGACCTGGAGCAGATTGGCCAATGACGACGCTCACAGCAGATGCTTTTCTCCAAAACTGTGATGAAGGTTTTCTCTTTTTTCCACTGATGTCACTGAGAGGCGGCAATCTGCTGAAGCCTTGTCCCCATTTTTTATTTTTTTTTGTGAATCTCACAGCACCTTCATATAAAATAGAGGCAGCTAATCAGAACTGTATTATGTAGTGACATTGCTTTAAAGGAGTTTATGCTAAAGTATCATGGCAAGAAAGTTTTGGTATTTTTATTAACAAGTACAAACCGGCAATAAAATATTTGAAAGGAATTTTAGATGCTTCGACAGAAGTTACAACTGATAATACTGAGTAAGTGGAGTGGAGGCGTGTGGTTTGTTCTGGATGTTGGTTGGGTAAAGGTTTTATTTAGGCATTAGCCTGCAGGATCCTTGCTGAACTGATTGTTTTATAGCTAACGTGTCACAGGGTCACGACCTCTGTATTCCCTGAGGTTCACACTGTGTCTAAGTCTAACAGCTCCCCAATTTTCTTGCGATTTTTGTTCTCGTCTTCAATCTTAGGAAGCCTCTCACAAGCTGTGTTTCCATTATCCATAGAATTTAGCAAATTGAAATTACAAAAATAAATTTGCTTAATGGAAACAAGCCAATTTCCACAAGTTTTTCTATATCAAGTTGGGAACACTTTATTTGAAGGGGTGTGCATAAGTCTGACACGAAAGTGTCATAAACATGACATAACACCTGAAGCCTTCATGAAGTTTCAATCGGTAAATAATGACACTTTTAATGGAAATTTTAGTGCAACTTTGCATTAAAAGTGTCATTATTTTCTGAATGATACGTCATGACAACTGTTGTAAACATTCACGAAGAATCCTTCATGTTCATAACAAATGTTATATCATGTTTATAAACTCCCCTTCAAATAAAGTGTTACCGTAAAGTTTTTGCGCTAAGATGTGGTGGTTTTTCAGCCATATAGAAATAAATGTGTTTCACAAAACTGCGACAGAAAGCATTTTTTTTGTTTTTTGCATCACACGAGTCACGTTACTACTGGAGGAAACCACAAAGAAAACGACAGGAAGTGGTAGGAGAATGACGGTTTGTTTTGGGGTTTTTCAAACAATGTACAGCTGGGCTCTACCAGAGCTCTCATGTAGTTCAGAAAAAGTTGTGTGTCATTCTAACGTGTTGAATCTGTAGCTCTACATTTTCCCCAAACGCCGCATGCGTAGTTTCTCCTAAATGTAAGGGATCTGTTTCTCCAAGGCCGGAATAAAACACGGACGTCTCCTCTGGTGGCTGATAGACGATGAGCGCTAGCACCATGGCTGAAATATTAATGTATTCAATGTAACTGTTTACATGTGTCACAGCTATGATTTTTAATTGTTTATGTGTGATTAAAACTTTTTAAATTAGCAGAATATAGATAAAGATTTGTGCACATTTGTTAGGGGAACGTAGATACTGTCATGTTAAGAACGCTATTTTAACGTTTTTTTTGCTTTTGTCTATTTATAATGCTTGCAGCCTGTTCAATTTGATTTAATTTTGTTAAGTTAATATAAAACAAGAGTAGATAATTACTCCCCTTTTGACACTGGAAGGCAACCAGACCCACCATATTGTCTGCACAGGGCATCCAAACTTTTATTATATCGCCTTTAAACCAGAACTTAGGACACAAATTTGAATTGATTGAACACTTGACTTGGTAGTAAATGCTGCTAATATTTGTTTTAAAAGTTACATCTACTCTCTAAGCCATGTTTATATCACTTATCCTGATATTGTATAACTGTATTGAAGAGAAATGAATGGTTTAAATGAATCTGATTCAAAAATCCACTCAAATTCTCATTATCTGAAAAGCATTCAGGCTTTGAAATACTTTTAGATTTCAAAACTTTTTTAACCTTGGCATGAATGTATGTGTAACTTCCAGAAAATGCAATTATTTTCTAAATAATAGAAGCTGTGATATTATTTTTATTGAGTAGGTCACGGTGATTTCTGAAGAGAACGTCAGTCTTTGTGTCACGATGAACTTCACTTGTTAAATAGATATAAAACTGAGGACAGAAATGATCACAAAGGAGAGCGGGTCATGAAAAGTCGTTCTTATAATCTCTCTCTAACTCTTTATAAAAAAATACCAATATTATCATGATACCAGCATTACACCAATGACATAATGGAAAGCTGGAAAATCTTATTTATTCTTACTAGCAGACACTGGCTGCAGTGAAACACAACAGTTCAGCTTAATCTAATAAAGTAGGAAGACCAATATTATTGTAATTTTGCTTTTTTATGTTGTTCATTGCACAGTGAATGGTTGCAGAGATCATACGGATTACAAAAGAGCAGGAACTGGGCAAGTTATTCCATTCTTACATTAATGACACCCAAGTAAATATAGAATGGATGTGTGAATATTTCATTTTCAAGTTTTGTAGCAGCAAGACTGAAAGAAATCAGATGATACACTTAAAGTGTAAACGTAAGAAATTAAATGTACTTTTTTAACTTAACTAAGCATGTCATGACAACGCCACGCCCCCAAAATCAACGTTTACACTCGCACTTAAAAATGGCTGCAAATAGATGCACAACTATACAACTATACATCTTTGAAAAGCAGAAGAGGAGCCTTGTGCACAACCAACAAGAACGCAGAAAGCGGTTTCTGGATGGTAAATCAACAACAAAAGACTTTTCTGTCACAATAACAAATTTTACTGGACGATAAATTGTCCCAGATGTTTTTGTGAAACTATTTTCAAGTAATATTATGATAAAAATAAAAGTACACATTTTCAAAGATCAATAAACTTTAAATTCTAATTAACATTTAACACTGGGACTGGAAGACATTTTAAATATCCAAAATAAATTAACAAAACGACAAATAAAACAAATTATGAAGTCTCTGTGCACACATTTGTCTTCCAAAATAAGAGACCAAAGTACCAGAGTGAACACTTTTGTCATCCCGTTTTTGGAAGAAAAAGAGAAAAACAATAAACCAACAATATTGAGCTTGTTTTAATTTATTATGTGATTAACTGATTTATTGAGACCAGCCTATAATCTTAACTAGTAGAAATATTTGAATGTAACTCTATTGTTTTTAATTCTAAATTGTGGAAATGCTCCTTTAAGTTGGCAGACTTTTTGTGATGATTCTTAATGATTTATTGTGCGAACAAGCTTGTTCACATCAGTTCAAAAAAATTTTCCATCTAAAATCTGACATTTATCCAGTACAAATCAAATGGAAAAACAACAAACCTAATAGAAGGAGAGAAAAACTGTCAGGTTTTGATGATGTTGGGGATTCAAATGCAGAAACAAGGACATTAGGAGCCATGAAAAATATAATTTAATGATCAGAAAAGCAGAGTGAGGGCATCAGAGGATCCAATATTGGAGAAACTGAACCGTGGAGTATTTATTGATGTTATGCAGGAGAGTAAACGAGATTAAAAACAGCTGCAGATGAGCAGGAAATAAAGGTACAGTGTAAAACATTTCGGCCACATTTAGTCTAACATTTAGTACTTAAACTAAAGACAAAGGATTCTCATCTTAAAAATGTGAATTTAAATTCTAAATGAAAATAATATGTTAGATAATAAACATAAGTGAAATGAATATTAGATGTGTACTGGTTGAAGTAGGTGAGCTTCCATTTTCAAGTTAAAACACCTGCAGACGTTTTACAGTGTAAATAGTTTAGTTTCTTCAATCGTTCACATGGATGAACTGGAAGCTGCATGCTCCTCTGACCCAAACATCCATCTAGTGCTTTACATTACTCCAGCCTTTTCTTGGTTACTCCTGACTAATTCTCCTATGCTTGAAACAGCAGGTTCTTTATTATTGTTTATTTGCCTTAATTTAGTTGGATTTTCTCAGTCCAGTCAGCTAATGGTTTTTAGTTCTCTCCCACAAGCAGATCCCCCCTGGGTTGTTTTGAAGTAATTTGGTTCCACCTGAAGAGACACACATGCTTGCTCAAGCGCACAATCAATATTAATCGACTTTGAAGGGAGGCAAAGGCATGTCTCCAAGTAGATGTTGCAGCCTGGAGATAATAGTTTAGGTAGGCCGAAAAGTACGGACCGCCGTGGTCTCTGTTGAGGTTATTGATGACCCTGAGCAACTCTTTGTCTCCGTGTTGCTGTTTTATTCATTTTCTCGCTGCCGCTCCAACGGCTTTTCTGTTATCACTCCATCTTGTTGAAACTTTTGTTTTACTTAAGGCCCATATCAATAAACTGAGATTAATTGAATACATTTAAGACAAAACTAAGCAGTTAATATTGTCACGGCTCATGTGACCACGTCTTAGTAGATAAGATATTGATCTTATGTAATTCCTTCATTAAAAGTTCCTTTGTGACTTTTGTTGGTCACAGTTAAATGGTGGTAGCATTTCCCTTTGTGTGTTTTTATTAAATCAATGGCACAATAATAATAATAATCTTCTCTGTTACTTTTTAACTGAATATAAATAGCAAGCGGTTTTTGGCCTGTCTTGCTTGTCATCTTTACGTATTTCAACCTTTTCGTGTAGCATATTAAGGTTTTAAAACTGTTTCTCAAACTTTTTCACCCTCAATACAACTACATCTTAATACAACCTGAAATTAAAATATTAGTCTCTCAACGCACTTATAATTTTCAGCCATTGCTTGTAAAAACCAAACAAAATTGGTGCTACATTTGTGCAGCAAAAATGGTGCTACATTTTTGTCCATTTTGTCACAACTGGCCACTCCACTAGTTGTGGACAACTAGTCGTCCAACTAGAACAAAACAAAACAAAAGCAAAACAATACTTTTGTTTTGCAGCAAAAATGCTTTGAAACAAAAGCATTTTTGCTGCTTTTGTTTTGAAGATGTTAATTTGTTTGATTTCTGATGACCTCTGGAAACTTTATTTAATATTTTTTAAACGATAGCAGCACAAAAAATATATTTTGCACCACAAATGTTTGACACCAATTTCATTTAATTTGGGTAAGGTGGAGTGGTGGGGGGGATGGTTGAGCTTTAAACTTTCATTAATGTCTTCAAAAGAACAGCAGCACAAACAAATGTTAGCAGCACAAATACAGAGTTGATGTACACAGATTTTGTAAAACTCGGGGTCCTGGTTGGCCTCTGGAAACTTTTTTATGAATATCTTTAAAATAATAGCAGCACAAACAAACAAAAAATCTTTGCACCACAAACCAGACAAAAAAATGCAGCACATATGTTTGACACTAATTTTGCTTGATTTGATTTAGGTGAGGGGCTCTAGCTGATCCTTTGACCGTTAAACTTTCATTGATATCTTCAAAAGAAAAGCAGCACAAACAAAAATTTTAGCAGCACAAATATAGAGTTGATGTACACCAATTTTGTAAAACCGGGGGCCCCGGTTGACCTCTAGAAACTTTTTTATGAATATCTTTAAAATAATAGCGGCACAAACAAAAAAGATTGGCACCACAAATCAGAAAAAACGCAGCACTAAATTTGCTTAATTTGGTTTAGGTGATAGGCTTTCGCTGACCTTTTCACCTTCAAGCTTTCATCATTAACAGCAAAATGTAGAGTTGATGTACACCGATTTTGTAAAAGTGGGGGTGGCAGTTGACCTATTGAAACTTTCTGAATATTTTTAAAATAATAGCGGCACAACAAAAAAGTTTTGCACCACAAACCAGCATAAAGGTAGCAAAAATATTTGACACCAATTTTGCTTGATTAGGTTTAGGTGAAGGGGGCTGGTTGACCTTTAAACTTTGATAAAAATCTTTAGAACAAAAGCAGCATAAACCAGCTCAAATGTAGCCCAGGTACTACAAACCACTTCTGTCTGATTTTGTAAAAGTGGGGTGGTTAGTTGACCTTTCGTGACCTCAGGAAATATTTATTAACATCTTTAAAACGAAAGCAGCAGAAACGTCACCACTTTCTTCCTAACCTGTACGCTGTTTCTCTTGGTGTTTATGATGATATTTCCTCACTAATTACAAACCTCAGAGGTTTTCACAGAACAGCTGTATTTATATCGAGATTAAATGACACCCGGGTGGATTCTCTTTACTAATTAGGTGATTTATGGAGAAAATTAGCTGTACTGGATTGTATTTAGGGCTATTGTGCATAAAGACATGTGTGAGTAAAACAGAACAAGATGGATGGATCAATAAAATATTTGTTTTAACATTGTTGAAATAAAAGTTCTTAAAATATCCTGTTTTATAAAAATCAACTTATTGCAAACATTAACAAGTCTCAATCCAAGAAGCAATGGCTCATAATTAAGAGCTTAAAAATAAAATTCTATTGTAATTAAAGATACTGAAAAAATAAAGATGTGTATTGCTATGGTAATTAGGTCTCATATCACAACACCAGCAGTAAATAATTATATTTTTGCCCTTTAGTTCTTTGTTCTTGCATATCTAAATGGTTGGCTAAAATGTAGTTTTTTCTAAATGTTTCTAAAGTCTAAAATAGTTTCTTAGATGTTTTTCTGCAGCATGAACTTGCTTTAGCAAAGACTGGCATCAATAAGTGATCCAATCTGGATCTGAACTCAGAACGTTTTAATTCCTGAAGCTCATTTCCACCAGGTCAGCTATAAATTTAATTGTCACTGTATTGACACGTATTTGCCTCAGAGATATTCTCTAATCGCTGCATCATGTTTGAAATACAAGTAGCTCAGCCGCAGAAGTATTGCTGCTGTATTAGAGGGTGGCAAGCAGTTCTGGTTGGAAATTATGATTGATTCTGAACATTGGCCATTTTTCTTCCATGGGAACAAATTGAACTTCATCATTGCTGCTATTCAGAAAGAGTGTTGTCATCAGAGAACAGCCTGTGCAGCCTGAATATTAAACAACACTTTAGACTGAATTTATTTGTTGTCTCCATCTGCTAGGACAGAACAAATATAGAAAGATCTCCATAGTTACCACACCTTGTAAAAACACTTTGCTTATTACAAGCAAGGTCGAGTCGCGCTCTCTTCTCTCTTTTTTAAACTATGGTGCTTCTCAGGATCGGCTAAATAGGTCTACATATATTCTAAAAAATTATACATTTAAAAAATTATATATTTCTAGCTCTGATATCTATGAACTTTTTCAAAGTGACAGTATTTGAGCTTTTTCAGCCAAAAATTATTAAGTAGCGCTAACAGAACTACCCCATCTACCTTTGGGCATTAGCCCAAAGATTAGAACTAATCAGAACCGAGCTCTGTTCAGAAACCGAACTCACATTCTACTTTCAAAACCTTACGTCAGAATTCTGAGATTAAAATCAGAATTCTCAGACTAATGTCGGAATTCCAAGAAAAATATGAATTCTGAGAAAATTGTCAAAATTCTAAGAAACGTCAGAATTCTGAGATTAAAGTCAAGTTCTGAAACTGACATTAGAACTCTGAGATTTACGACAGAATTCTGAGAAACATCAGAATTCTAAGATTTATGTCAGAATTCTGAGCTTTACATCAGAATTTTTACAAGCTGGAATTCTGAGAAAAACAACAAAATTCTGAGAAAACATAAAAATTCTGAGGAAGACGTCAAAATTCTGAGATTAATGTTGGTGGCCCTAAATCTCTTCCATAGAATTTAAAACTTTAAAACTGAATCCAAGGATAAATAATACATCCTGGAAAAAAAACGGACAAAGTCTCCCATTTGAGTTATTTAAGATACAGACAACTTCACAACTGACAGCAAATTCAATTGTTCAAATTAACACGCAGGCCCATCGTCTGTTTTTCTTTCCTTGGAAAACTGTCAGTTTAAACGATATTGATCTTCTTGACAGGGTCAACCCGTTGCCCCCTCTTTTGTTTAAGATTTGTCGACAGTCATCCTGAAAAATTGTCGCCTTTATACACCAGAAGCCTGTTATTAGAGAGGAGGGGGGGGAAAATGAAGAAACGTTTCAAAGTGATGATTACAGAACAGATTCAGTTTCATTAGATTAAAAATAACCATTTAAGAATTTGTTGGTGTTTCTCCTGACATTGCCTTGGTCAGGGGTGTGTACAACGTTTTTTTCGCAAGCCAGCTGAGGATTCAGCCGAGGCGCTATCTCCGCTCTACATTCTCAGCCGGCAGCAGATGTGAAATTATGATCTTCTGGTTGCAAGCCCACATCTCTAACCTTTAGACCTGGGATTTCTAGGATTTCTAAACTGGCAGCCTTTTCCTACTTGGCATGACACACGACGCCTGGCAACACTGCGAATTCTCGCTGTAACAAATCAGAGAGTGACTGGGAGGTTTAGGCTTTAAATAGCTTCCGACTAGCATTTCTGTGTCATACAGGTTACTGAGAGTGGAAGCTTCTGGAAAACAAGCATTTCCCACTAAGTAGTGAAGCTATTTTTCTCAAAAGTGAAGACGGTTCTTTTTCTTTTCCTGCTGGCCTTTACTTGACTCTTACAGGACAAAAGAAGGGCAGCAAGAATAAGGTCAAAACTTGAAACTTGGTACATTTTCAGGAAACATTTAGTCCTTTGGGGGAATTTGAAGCAATTAGTTAATCTAAAAGCATCCAGTCAAATTAAAGCCATGAGGAAATTAAACTTTCCATGAATGTCAGTTGTGTAACAATTGAATCCAACTTAGTTGCTTAAATTGGACTTAAAGTGGCAGTATGTGGCTTTAAAACCATAATTAAAAAAATATGTTGATTTTTTTTTTTACATATTTGTGTGTAGTGATGACATAAGACAAAACTTGTGGGAATAAAACAACCAATCAGAGACAAGAGGAGGGTTTTATCGCTGTCAATCACTCTAACGTACATGGCGTTCACTCTCTCCCCTTTGCTCTCTGTTACGATACAGATGATTCATCACAACAAAGAATGCTAAGGCTAGTTAGCATCCCACCAATGACGGCAGATCAACAGTTTTCCAGGAGCTGTTAGTTGTTTCTAGAGCTTACACGAGCATGATTGACAGTGCTAAGAACTTCCTCCTGACTGATTGGCTGTTTTTGACCAGGAGTGGTGCATTTTCGCAATAGTAGCACTGGGAGGAGGTTTAATAATATAAACATTTTGGTAAAAGCTACATACTTAAATACTACAACTTAAATCACATTTTTTCTGCACTCATTTATAAATTAATTGTAGATTAACATATTTGCATGTGCATGCTTGTTACCTATATTCAGTTGTATTGAATTACTTACATCACTCATATATATATACATATGAAACTGCCTGGAAGCTAATCTACTTTATTAGTAATATTGTAATATCACGTTACAGCTTTTGTGATATCCATTACTCACTATAGGTTGTAAGCCAGCTTGGATTAATTTATTTGGCAGTTCTTGCAATAATCATTTAACCTTTTAGTACAAAATCATATTATACATGCAGCATCCGAATTTTAATTCCCAGACCTCAGAGCGTCTGCACATCGCCTCCTGACAAATTCCCATTTAGAGCGACACAACATGTCAGTGGTTGAAGCTTCTGACTGATGGGATGGATTCATTCAGAAAGCTCTCGGAGCAGCGCGCGCGCAGACAGGTGAGGGTAAAATCCTGTCACTCAACAGTTCAGCTTCCATTACTTATTCAACTCTCCTGCCTTCAGCTGGCGCAACAGAGTGGAGGATGAACACAATTAATGAAGCTATCTGTTCAGGATTAAGCACACAGCTTTCACCGCAGACGCCTCTAACTTAAATGGATTCTTACTGTAAAATATTCCAGCAGCCTAAAGCCTGAGCGCGCGTTATCTCAGAGGAAGAATGCCTAAAGGATAAACAGTTTCTTCTGCCCTTTGGGTAAAGCTTATTTATTGGGGAGGGAAGGGGGGGCTACCTTGCATTTGTTTTAGGATGACTCAGTCAGCACAAGACGTAGAGCCGGTAGAGGATAATCAGAAGTGTTTGCCGATATTGCAACAATCACAGGAATGTACAGGTAAGGTTAGGTGAGACGTTGCCTCGCGCTTCTGCTGTTTGCTTGAGATAAGACAAGGCCAATTTCATACTTTTACCTCTTCGACAACAGCTGGCAAGTTTTATTTTTGCAGCGTGGTTTGGCTATTGTTCATGTGTCAGAAGTGAATTTCATCTGGCACGAGTTACAAGTTTCCTCCTTACTTTCTTTCCTGTGTTTGGCTTTCTCACAAAAACTCTTCTTTAAAAATTAAAAGACTATGAATTCATGCATTTGTTCAAATTAATAATTTTAAGATTCAGTCTTTTGGAAAATGAAATTATTTTACATATAAATTAAATATAAACACTCCAGAATTCAGACTTTGTTTTAGAGAATATGATTATTTCACTTTGAAAACAAACAGTTAAAACAATAATAAACTGAGAAAACAAAGTATTTGTGGTCTAGTTTCTAGTGCAAATATCTTGGTACACTTAAAATGAAACAAAACTAGCCTACAAGTGACTTTTCAGCAAGATACAAGAGCTTGTTTTAGGTAAATAATTCCTTAATGTTGATGGGAAAGTGATAGTTATAAGTTAATAATCTGCCAATGGAACTAGTACTGTTTTTTTAATCAATATTAACAAATGATTGACATAAAACAATCTCATATTTCTTGTTGAAAAGTTACTTATAAGTTAGTACACGTTAAATAAGATGATATTAGAAGATATTAGTTATGTCGATCGCCTCAGCACCGAGTAAATCCTCAAGATTATATGACAAGTCATTTTTACTGAGATGATATGCATCATATCCTAAATATACGCGTATTTTATCGAGATACCTCGTCTGTTCCAGCCCATTTAGGGCATTATCGTACTCGCTGTGTTTGCTCTGTTTTGAACCGGAGAAATCCACTTTCTGACCCCCATCTGAATTCTGCACGTCATCCGGGTCACGTGTCTGAAACCCAGCAATAGTACAGAAATTACTTTGTATATGTTGTGTGTAAATATCTGGGTTCAAATATATTTGTCTGAAGTCGAAGCTTTGAAAACGTTAAACCATTGACACATTATGATTAAAAACTACAAATTTTCTTTAAGTTACGCTCAGGGTTAATAGAAAACTATAAACGTCAACCAAGGACCTAAACATACCTGAAACTTCTTTGGAGCAAATGTTTATAGATTTTTTTTATCTCTTTTGCATTTAAACAGCTGTCTTGTTAAACCTCTTCTCCATAAAGTGAGACACTGGATTGGATTCAACACCTGTAAGTAATCACAGGAACCAAAGCACAGCAGATGGGTTAAGCTTTCAGTTTCATCTGTAATTGCTTCAAGCACGACAGTTGCCAATCCACCGTATATTGTAAATAATAATCTCTGCAGGCATGTTTGCATAAAATTCTGTTTCCTGTCAGAGAGGCTTTGAGGGTGCTCCACACACCTGCCTTTGAAAACACGTCTCAGAGCTCAGCAGCTACAGCGCTGCCCCTGCTGACTGACAAGAAAAGAAATCATTTCACATTTGATTTAGTATTTATGAGAGCATGCTTTATTTATTTATTTTGATCAATGCATGCCCCTTTTCATGCTGCTGTTGGCCTGTATGTAGAAGATCTTCCGATGCCATGACGCTATAGGACTCCAGTATTAGTTGACACTCAAAACCCCGTGTGCAATCTCTGAACCTCAAATGGAATTGCTGTCTGGAGGAGAAATGTGAACCTTTTTTCTTTATCTTGTACATCTTTCAACTGCTTTATTCATCAAAGCTTAAAGTACTGACCCCTCCCCACCACCACTCTCGTTTCCACACCAACACCACCCGATGCAGATAGATGGGAATGGAAAAAAACTGCGCAGCCATTGAATTTTCTGTAATTTCATTGAACAAAAAGTTAAACAGAAATGATTCCTAAAGGTGACCTATTATGCTTCCTTGAACAGGTTAGAGTAGGTCTTCACAAAACATGTTCATTACATTTTTTTCACAAAATCATTCTGAAATAATTAGATTTTAATCTAATCAGTTCCTGTCATAATGAGTCGTTTTAGGGCGTCTTGTCACTTTAAATAAAAATGGGATGCCGCTGGCCACGCCCACTTTCCCCAACTCAGCATTTGCAGCCGTTTTCATGTGCGAGTGTAAACATGCATAATTATGCAACTGTATATCTTTGAATAGCAGAAGTAGAGCCTCCTGCACAACCAACAAGAATTCAGAAAGCGGATTCTGGATGCCAAGTCTACAACAAAATACTTGTCTTTTCCAGCAGCCATTGAAAGACATAAGCCTGTCACAAATTTTGCGTGATGATAAATTGCCCTAGAAGTTATTGTGATAAATGATAACATTGTTGTTTTGGGGCCATTTTCAAATAATAGAATGGTAATAATGGAATAATAATGCAAGAACATATTCTCAAAGATCAACAAGCTTTAAATTCTAATGAACATTTAAAATTATCCATGAAAAACAGACTAGTTGAGACCAAATCACTAGACTTAAGACTTTTTGTCTTAAATTAGAAAGAGAGAAAAGAGAAAAAGTTAAATAATGCAAATGGAATCTAAGCTTGTTTTAATTTATCAAGCGATTAATTGATTTATTGCGACAGCCCTACGCATACAGCGGTAAAACCAGCTGAACAAACGTCCCAGAGCTCAGCTTGGGTTGCTAGGCAACAGAGTGGACTTCGCTGGGGTTGCTAGGTAACTGCTTGAGCTTCGCTGGCGTTGCTAGGTAACGGGCAGTGCCTGCTGATTTGTGACGTTACATTAGAAATGGCTTTTGAAACGTCTCATTTTCAAGATACCAAAAAAACCCAAAAACATTAAACTTATTGCCATTAGGCGGCTGAAGTGTTTTAAGAAGCAGTAGAAATAAAACCAGAAGTACAAAAATTTTCAAAATGTGAATGTATAATAGGAGAGTCGGTAGATGAAAGACATGGGAGTCAAAACTTATTTTAGGAAAACCTCCCACATTGCTCTATTAGCTTAGTGACGGCATTTCTTATAGGATAGGTGATATTGTTTTACTGAAGAGACATTCAGCTGGTTGAGATGATACATGCCGACGCCGACTGGGCTGTTTACTGTGAGCCTACGAGTCGAGACGCTTGACATCTGTCAGCTTTCCAGGATTACCGAGTCTTTTTTCTTTGGCTGACCTAAGGGGACCCTGGTGAAATGGTTTGATCCGAAACCTGGACCTCTCATCAGCACTGGTCAGTCTGCATTAGACACTGACCTCCACACTAAGTCTCTGTGGAATTACTGGACAGATCATAGATCTGCTGAAAAGACTAAGGACAGGCGGGAGTTATGGCTCCAAAGTGCCGTTTTTAACTTTCTCTGTTCTCTAGGCTGCATCAATATAGAGGATTTCTGTAATTCTGAGATCTACAGAAGAGTATAGCACAACCAAAGTCAAACACGACACACAAGTGAGGGCATTTAGGTGACAGAAAACATGTTAAAATCAGAAGAAATAAAAAGGAATCATAATGGCTCACATGAAAAAAGTTGTGTGGCATTTTCTGCAACAGAAACTGTCAAATTCCCAAAGGAATTATTTCAACCAAAAATATATCTGTCTTAGCAGTTTATGGTTACTAAGCTTTAAAATGCTTCCAATACATGTCCTAAAATATTTTCACAAAGTGTTGAATCCAAATGTATGCCACTCTTTTCAGATCTTTTATTCTACTTGAGAGTTCTGTTAATCCCTTGAAAATTCAAATTAATAATTAAATAATGCCAGAAGTTAAAAACTTCAAGGGTATAAAAACTTTAAAGCTGAACGCAAATGCATGGCAAAGTGATGAATCACAGAAATGACTCAGAAGTGTTTAAAAGACAAATGTATGGTATTTAAACAAATAATTTGAAATAGATTTCCTGTAAAAAGCTCAAAAACTTTTCATGTGAAAAAGCGTTGCAGCAAATCAAGATTCACTGCAGAAGTGCTCTTCTAATTCTTTGCAATTTGATGGGACCAAAGTGTCTATTTATTAGGACAAAAGAAAAATTACAATAGACAGACAGAAGGGAAATTATCTCTACAGCTTCACAGAAAATCAGTAAATGAGTTCTTTGAGAGACAAGTGTGCTTGTTTAGGGAGATCAGAAGAAACGTGCTTTAAGTGATGAAATCCAGCTATTTTATCCTGCTTTTATATATTTAATACCAAAGGAAAATTACAGCCTTGCTTCTCAGTTATTTGAACAAAAGCAGTCCACTTAGCAAGACATGTACATCTTTAATGAAAATGTTGGATTGATGGATTATGAATGGTGAAAATCAGAATATTTTCTTTTACATTATTACTACGAAAGTATTGTAATTTTTTTTAAAGGACATTTAAACGCTTTACACACTTCACCTCATGCACTTGTTGCTGATAATAGCTGACGGTAGTTTCTGTCTTTGGTCTACAGCACATGATGCTGAGAAACATGTAAATCCCTTTTAATCCTTTATTTTTTTTTGACTGTCACCATTTCAGGAATTTTCTAAGAAAATGTTATTTGCTTTGACAAGCTGGAGATCGTTCAGTTGTCTTTGCTTTTTGCAGATTTCACTTTTGTACCAACTTTTAATTAGTCATTTATTTTAACCATCTAATGTAAATTAAACTTTTCAAACCTACATTAACCTATTATGTAATCAAGTTGTAGATATTTGTCTATTTAAATGTTGTTGTTTTTTTGTTAATTACAGTATTTTTTACTTAAACAGAATTATTGTTTACGGCAGTGATGGGCACTGCTAACTAAAAAGTTAGCACTAAACCAACATAGTATTTAGCTGAAGCTAATGCTAAAGTTGAAAACAAAGACTGGAGTTACAGAATGCTATATTTAGCTTCCCACAACTGAGTCAACCAATCATTTCTTGTGACATAACATAAGCCAGTAGTGCTCCATTAGCTAACCACTGTTAGCTGTTTGCATCAACCAATAACATCTTGTCTCTTTTTTTTTGCTGAGCTTCATTTAATAGATAGTTTACAAAGCAGCCAAGTAAATCAAATGTAATCAACGTCAGCAAAGTTACTAAAGCGCCAGATGAAAAATGAGCTGCACTATTAGTGGCTAAGAGGAAGTGTCATTGCATTGGACTTTTACAAGTCCTGCAACTAGTAAACGAGTAAACCATACTAGTTTACTGCAAAAACTAGTATGGTTTTGTGTCGTGCACAAAACCATACTAGTGATGGGAAGTTCGGCTCTTTTAGAGAACCTGTAGATGACAAATAATGAAAAATAACACAAAAAAGTGCGTTGGTTTTACTCCACACACAAACACACACCTGTGTCTGCATATTGTGAAATAATAATTTCACAATATGCAAGAAAAAACTGCCCTCACGTAGTTAAAGAGCACACATTTCTCTATTGTTTTTACTCACAATATCAAGTTAAAATAACTACTTATTTTGCTTTAGAATAATTTAAAATCTTATTTCAAATTGCATGAACAAAATTTCTGATCTGATAATATAAAAATCACAATGAGTTCTGCTCAAAAACATTTAGTGTGAACGAGGCAGATCAGTGTAAAGCACTTCCATCACAGGATACAAAAACATGCCGCTAAGCACTCTGGGAAATAATTCCCACTCCTGTCCTTCTTTCATTTTTTAAGTGCTAACCTAAAAATTCTAGTTTCTTCAACTCTTAGCCGTTTGAAAAAATTAATAAGAAAGTTAACTTATTACTGTGCAGGAACCCATTGAATAAAATCAACTTAAAAAGATGATTAAATTACATTAAACATTTTTCAGAAGGAGCTTATGCCTTTGCAATTAAAGATTAATTTAATTTATGATTTGTAAGACCTCTTTACTAAAGATGCTCAAGAAATGTCAGAGTGCTTTAGTTGCTTTTAATACCGGCTTCATTTGTACTGTAGATTATTTGTTTTATAAACATTGACTGAATTTATTGCGGTTTGTATTATTTTATTTTCAACAGTTAGAAGTTGTTTTTTTTTAGACTCTACTCTGATTCCACTGAGGTCGAATGAAGCATTTCAAAGGAGCTGGACGATAGGTTGACCAGTAAATTGAGTTTTACTGATGGCTTTGCTCTTCATATAACACTTTCAACAAAAGGCTTGAACAGATACTCCATCTCACAGTCCTGTTTATCGCTGTGTGTGGATAAGTCACTGAGATACTCTAACTTCTTCACTTCGGGCAGCTGCACACATGGATGATATTGTCTATTTGACTTCATCCGACCATGAATTCTTTTGTGGCTTCCAGCCGCAGTACAAGATGAAGATCTGCTCTTCGAAGTCTGAGAATTTTATTTTCTTGTTGCAGACTTTGGTGTGGTTGCAGCTGTTGCAATCAATATCGCCATAAATGTGTTAATGGATCAATTCAACAACTGAGAGCCAGGAGACAAAAACTACATAAAAACGTTAAGAGTCAGAGACATTATGCAAACACTTAATGTTGTTAATAATCATTTTAATTGTCCCTAAATATGAAATGTACTTCTGTTTTTAAAGTTAAATGTGATGTCTTTAAACATGCAGTAAAAGTTAGGTCATTTTCACAAGAACTTTGACATTTATTTCTTATTTACTGTATGATTTAAGTGCAAACTATTCAATTCATTTTTACCTTAATTTAAATCTGCAGTAAGTAGTTTATTAAGAAAAATTAGATTTTTACATATTTGTTAAAACTCACTAAATCATGATAGTATAAAATAAAATGGATAATCTGAAAAAAATCTTTCTATGGTCTTTCTGCCATCTGCAGAAATACACCGCTCTGGGTTAGAAACAACCAATCAGACACAAGCATGACAATCATGCTAGTGTACACACCCTCCCACTTGCTCTGCTACGCTACAGCTCCTTGCCATGAATGCTAAAACTAGCTAGCATGGTAGAGAGAGAAGGTTCCCGTAACGCAAGGTTGTTTCTCCGCTATTAGCACAGCTGCAGCACATACATGAGTTTGATTGACAACTCCAAGACCCACCTCCTGGCTCTGATTGGTTGTTTTTGTCAGAGAGTGGAGCATTTCTGCAGTGCAACCACAGGGATGAGGCAGAGGAGTTCAAAGTTTTTCACAGATTATCTCTCTCATCGTGTACTGTCACTACATAATGAGAAATGAAATAATTCTTATTTTAAAAAAATTACTGCACTTTAATGACATTTATCTCTATATCAATTGATGACAAAAGTAATCTCAGGGTGTTTTATGAGAATATCAAGTACAGTTTTCATCAGGGGTGGAAATTAAAAATGTTCGCCACCAGCCACAGTGGCTGGTAGAGAAAATTTTTACCGGCCACTCAGACATTTCACCAGCCACTGTTTTTTCAACTTGCATTATGTTTAATGTTAAATTTATTCATCACATTTGCTCTCCAACACAATGACACTCAAACAGTGCAAATGTGACGTGGCGCTGTGCTGCAGGTATCATTGTCAATGGTTTGTCATAAAAGCCTTTCAGGCTGCGTTCACACTGCAGCCTGAAGTGACCCAATTCCGATTTTTTTGTCAAATCTGATTTTTCTGCCAGGGCCGTTCACACTCATACCTGTATGTGTTCTGCAAACAGAACGGGCAACGACCCGAAAGTGTCCCGCATGCACAGTAGAGGGCGCAATAGCGTCAGCGTTCTGCCAACCGACATTAAAAGAAGAAGTGCTCTTACATATTTGAAGTTGTTCTCCGACCAGAGCAGCAGATTAACAACTTAATCCTCATTATAGTCCGACATGGTTGGTGTTTTTCTTCCCGCTTGTGCGCATCAGGATGCAGAATAGTGAGATTTGTTGAGTATCAGTGACATTCAATTCGAATAAATGCGACCTGGATATTAGGTCGCATTTGAATCGCATACATATCGGACACCCAAGCGGCATGAGTTGTATTCGAAAAGAATCCGACCTGTGCTGTTCAGACTGTCATGAAAAGACCGGATACATGTCGCATTACATCAAATAAAATCGGAATTGGGTTATTTCAGTCTGCAGTGTGAACGCGGCCTTAGATTGGCGAGTTATTTTGACAGAATGCCCAATATTACATTTTACAGCTAATAATGGCCAATACCGATACCATGCCGATAGTATTGTGCATCGCTACATATCTGATGTAGCAATGTCACTAATTTTGCCCTGCAGCTAATTTAGTGTTATGGCATAAGTTACACCAGCCTGCATCATGAACGAACAGCATATGTCTGAAAGAACTCTGCAGAAACGGAGGCTCCGTCTTCATTTTAAAGGATGCAAACCTGCACTCCAGTTCCGATGCATCTCTGTCCTTTTCAGACATGACATACGTAACGGTAATGACTTCATCAGTCTGGTAAAGAAATGGCATTGAGTTATTCAAACACTGGTCAGTTTTGCAGTAATGTTCGTCATGCTTCATTCCGGCACGTCTTAGAGTTTGATGGAGGGAGCAGAGGAGAGGCAGCGAGGCATGCCTCTGCTCTCCGCTCCAGAATGGACTGTACATCAAGTCAAGTTTAATAGAAAAGTCCTTGTGGAGTCGCAGTTTTCTCATAACAACATGCCATATCACCGTAGCAATTTATATCACCAGGCCGGTTTGCAAGATGCTTATGTAAAACATTGTGGGGGAGTATGGAAGCACTGACAGTATGTGTGCTGGAGGCTTCCTCTGAATTGTGTTACTCTACAATAACTCCAGCAGCAGGTGGCAAATAAATTGTTTTCCTCTCATACAAAACAATCCAGAGTGAGACATCCTAATTAAAAATTTGGGAGCTTTGAAATCAAACTGTCCAGGTGTTATTAAGATCCATTCTCTGAGTTTCTCTACGTTTTCTTATCACCTTCCTCTGACGCGACATTCCCCTTAAGTGCAATGTTGTGTGTAATAACAGAAACCTTCACAACTTCTCAGGGTAACTGACTATATGATAGAAACCCTGTGGTTTATACAGTTGGAATAAAATCCAGCAGCCCCTGTCAGCGCGGCTCCTTGAGATAAATCTGCACTATGTGGCTCTAACATTGAGAAATCTGCTATTTTGCAGGAGGCACTTAAATGATGCATCTCTGAGCTCTTTCTTTATTCCACAAGGACGTGTTTTGGCCTTGGAAACACTGTGAAATAAATATACGTTCTGTCATTTCACAGTGCTCATAATAGGTTGATGTGGACAGCACGGGTCAGAAATAGCACATTTTCAAGAAGCCCCAATTTATAAAGCGCTGTCACTGCATTTTATCAGGAGAGATTGTAGCGGAGAGGAAATGAGTTTGGTGATGTGAGCTAAGCTACTTCTGTTTTTCTGAAGTCTCCCACTTCCTAAATAAACAAGCCACTTCAGAAAAACTTTGTTTTGAGATTCATTTCCATTCCATGTGAATAAATCTCCCCACAAGCTGCAGAGGCTTTTTTTTTTTTTGCGCAGGTGTTGCTGATTCTGACTGAAATGCTGCCTTTGAACTTCGGAGGTTTTAACGCTTCATCGCACATCCTGCACAGCTTTTGTAAAGAAATACAATTACAAACCAGTGAGACCACTTTGGTCATGTGTGTTTGTATGCATGAGACAAATTGTCAGACTTAACGAGGTTTTTTTTCATTTTACATATGCTGCAGCTGCTGCTTCTTCTTTCCCAACACTAATGAAAACGTGTAACTTGAATCAAGCTTCAGTTTCTAAATCAAAGGGATCATCGCGGCTAGTGATAGTTTTTTTTTTTACGTTATCAATCATTCTTTCATGTGTTTAATCAGACGCAGTCGGAGGTTTTTTTGAGAGATCCTGAGCAGAATTTGAATCCGATTGAACATATGCACTTCATGCTTGATTACTTTCAAATTCTCCACCTGATGTGTAATAAAATCAGAGAATAAAGAGCCAGACCTTTCAAGGAGATTACCACACTGCAAAAACTCAGTCTTACCAAGTGTTTTTGGTTTAGTTTCTATTATAAATAAATAAGCACACTTGATTAAGACAAGTCAATATTTCCTTAATATTGATTTTTTTTTAAATTGCAGCAGATAATTTCCACTTATAGCTAGACCTGTCACAATAACAAACATTAGTACACAATTAATTGTCCCAGAAATTATTGCAATAAATGATAATATTGTTGTTTGGAGACTGATTATAATGCAAGAACACATTCTCAAAGATTAATAAACTTTAAATTCTAATGAACATTTAACACTGGAACTGGAAGATATCCAAAATAAATGAACAAAACAACAAATAAAATTAAATAAGAAGTCTCTGTAAACAAGAATAAAGCCAGAATACCACAAAAAGAATGAAGCGCAAACACCTAATTAACAGTTAATCAAATATTACAGCCAACATGAGGTAATAGAAACATCCATTACCCTTCTGACCCAGACGGTAAAACTGCCACAGTGCGAGTATAACATCACTATTATCCGCAGAAGCAAGATATCCTCCATGTTTGACCTCACACTGTAGGAAAATCAGATTATCACCACATTAGTCATCTTCCTAAACTGCTGTCCATCTTTGGTATCGGAAAATAATCCCCCAAATTCTCAGGTAGCAAATGAAAGCTGACAAGCTAAACTTTTTCCTCACTGACAAAAGATATATATTTTAGAGAAGAAAATTGAGCAGTTTTCGTTTGACATCATTGGATTTTTCTTGGCAGCCATTAGAAGAAATGCAGCCACACTTGTCACTTGCTTGAGACAGCTAAATCACATGTTTTGCACCCCCATTCTCTTCTGAACTTTGAAGCCAACAGTCAACACTGTAATTTTAGAGTGACACGAAGAGTTTCCAAAGCTGCTAATGCAACTTTTCTTGCTCTCGTCAGACTGCAGAGAGAAGAAGTGAAACAACCTTAAATATCCAAAGGATTTTCTTCACTAAGTTGCAACAGTGGAAAAAACTAACTTGTACTTTCAGAGGTTTTTAAGCAATAAATTCTTTTTTTTTTTTTTTTTACATTTCATATTTCTGTTAAACTAAAACTAGGATTTTAGAAAATGTAAAGTATTGCCTCCGTTACAGTTTTTGGGATTTGGAATTAAAGTCAATAGGCACTGATGTATGTTCCAAAGAAGAAGAAGAAAAAAAAGCAAAAACTAAAAATATTTTTGGAATTTTTTTAATTGTCCTTGGAAATGTTAATTGATGAAAAATCCTTGAGTAGATCTTTTCTACATCTACGGATTTTGTTGAAGTTTCAAGGACACTTTACAAGCACACCAAAGTTTTTTCACCAATTAATTTTTTCTTAATTTTCTCTTATACTACATATGATCTAGCCTCTTGCTGGATCATATAAATGACTGTAAAACAAACCCCCCAAAAAACTGCACATTAAAAGTATTTTTGACCTTTTATTTGTAGAAAATATGTTCCTAGAAGGAAAAATCCTTGAGTAGATTTTTATTTTCTCAGAAGGGCATTGTGATTTATTTGAAGTTTGTCAGAACCCTTTGTTTGGTCCACTGAAGGTTTTTCACTAGTTATAAAACAGAACTGGTGTTTATTGCTTTATAAACCTGTGTTTGGGATTATTGTCCTGTAGAGAAGTTCAATCTTGTTTCTTTTTTTTGGAATGCTATCAAGAATATCTTTGTATACATCTTCATTCTATAAAGTTTTCCAGTAAGATTATGCTGAAAAAGTGTCCTACAACACCATGACTCCACTTTCAAACTTTATGGTGTTTTCAGAACAATGTCTCCTCCAAACATGGTGTGTGCTATGACTGTAAATCTCAAACTCCGGTCCTCACGGTTCGGTGTCCTGTGACTTTTAGATGTCTCTCTGCCTCATCACACCTGGCTCCAATATTAGCTAATTAGCAGAGATCTGTAGAGCTTGACTGCATGCTAGTGAGGCAATTTTAGCATTTAATTCACTTGTATAGAACAAGGAAGATATCCAAACGCTGCAGAACACCAGAGACTGAGACCACTGCTTTAAATATTTTTAAAGATTTAAAGCGTATAGGATCCTATTATTTCCTTAGCAAATTCTCCCTTACCCCAGTTGAGTTTCAGTATTTGCGCAATCACCTATTCAGACACTTTTAAATTATTTGTGGAAAATTCACCTATTCGTAGATTTTTTTCATGGGGCAAATCTAAAACTGCACTGTGTCAAACCAACCAGTTCCCCTCCTCACCAATGGGGGCACTGCACCAAGAACCACTGAGGGAAACAACACGAAAACTTTTAAAGAAGACACGGACTATAAACAAAATCGGAGTAGCATCAGATTTTTTTAGTAATTGCATGATTTCTATTGTGTCGATGGTAAAAGTCCACAAGCTGTTGTTTTGGTTGTATTTACCCAGAATTCCCTGCACTGTAGTCCACTTCCTGCTTTTGGAGCAATATCCAGACTGGCTGGAGTTCAGATATGCATTCGAATCGCACCAGAGTTCACTTCAATCAGAAGCCCAGGGTTTTAGGCGCACAAGAGTTCACTTTTGTGGTTCAGATCAGAGTTAGATTATACGGAGCCCCCTCTATAGGAGACGGAGGATTATTTTTGTTCTTTTGCGTTACCTCGCGAAAATGTACCGATCATTTTCATGAGGCATAATTGAATACTGAAAGTCTCTCTTATGGTGGCCACCGTACTTTCTGCTAACAAAGTTTTTGTAAGGTTTTTCCATCTATTTTAATACCTTGTTTGTGAAATATCTGACATTTTATGTCTTTTTCTTTAGAATAAAAATGCAAAAGCAGAACAGGCCCAACATGGGCTTTCCCTCTCTTTCCATTCCTTCTAAGATATAAGCAAATTTTTTTTTGTAAAGAAGCAAAAAAAGATAAAATACATCCAAACTACTTAGGTCATTTCTGAGTTAATTTCACGGGGTAATAAAGTCATCTGACAGTTTTGATTGTGTCTTTTTTGTGTTGGTCTGATTTGTTAATAAAGGGCCTTTTTTCATGTGTAGTTCCATCTCAACTTTACATAAACAGACAAACATTCAGTGAATAAATGGATTTTCAATCATTTTTTGCACCAAAGAGTTAAGAATATATAAACACTTTTTCACTGAGGCTCTTTAATTGTATATATTTGAGATTTTAAATTGACATTTGTGACTGTATACAAAATAGGCCAGGGTGTATTTGCTTACTGCAAGGGAACGCAAAAGAAACAATTTTCCTTGTAAGATTAGGTGTTCATTCTTCCCCAAATGAACCAGATTTTCTAGGCAAGCGAGAGTTCAACATAGTACTATCACTGCACCTGACCCATTTCATCTTCTTAGCTATTTCTTGTGTTATTACCCTTTCTTCTAAATATCTTAACTTACTAACTTATGCAATTTCTTGAGTTGTTACCAACGTGCAGCGAGAATGTATGTCAGAAATATATGTTCAGACTCACCATTTATTCTCCCTGTTGTAGCTACAAAAGATCAGACTGGTTTCTGAGTAAAACCCTTTTGAACAGTATAATTATTTCTGTCACTGATGTGACAACAGAACATGGAAATCAAGAGAAAGGTGTAATCCTGAACCGTGCTGCTACGGCAGCAGTAATGCACCTCTGACCTTCCTCTCGTGGGTGAATACAGACCCGTGCTTGAAAAAAAAATGAGTCACTTTACTTCACATCTGGCAATATGGGTCCAATAATAAACAACGTTAGAGCAGAGATGGAACCATGGGGACACATCCTTACACACAGCTCAAGGCTATTCTCTCACAATGCTTTTGTATGATATGCTTTTATTTGGACATCACAACAGTCCTATGAATTACAGTTAACACTTTGTCAGCTTAGCTTTTGTTTTTTTGTCGTATTATAGGGCTGGGAATTTTATTTATGTTCCCAGTTTGTGCTGCAGTTTAGCTCCCAAGTGTGTGATTGTTATGCAGATAGCAAAAGGCTAAATATTAGCAGCACAAGCTACAGATAATATTGACCATTATACTTTGAGGGCGTCTCCAAGGACAAATCTTCTATATTCTTTGCAGCGGCACACGGAGAAATCTCTCAAAGTGTTTTTACTCTAGCTCTGTGGGGAGCCCCAGCGGGACCCAGCGCTGCAGGCAAAGGGACTACATGATTAGACTTGTGATCTGATAGGAGGTCAGGATCTGTGGTAGGCCAGAGACAAACACAGATGTTATCGGGATCATCCTGCAGAGTGCTGATAGACCTCCAAGACCATGATGCGGTGAGTGACAATGCTGTCACTCCTCCCGGCTCTAGCCTTCTCCCCAGGGGATCCCAGGCAGATAATCAATGGTGTGAGCCACATTTCAAGCCACTCTGCTAAGATTTACGTTCAAATGGAGCTCATTTCAATAAAAAAATGTAGGTTGTTACTCTGGGAAAAAAATGACTGGCCCTAATTCATCACGCATGCAAAGAGTTTAAAAATGGGCGTGCGGTCATTTTCTCGCTTATCGGAGGGTGTGTCAGACAGGATGTGAGAGTCGGAGGCCAGGTTTCAGACTGTGTCCGCAGGCAGTAGCACCTGCGGCTGTACGCACCTTCAGTAAGAGTCAGTTTGAGATGTGAATCATTTATGGTGTCCTGGGAAGACCTGTCCTGCGTAACTGTGCTTAATTGACAAGCAGGACACCAAAAACTGTTCATGTGTGTAAGAAAACCCCCCCAAAAATTAAAAATCAGCAGCGCCTCTGCTCTGGTGAGTTGGTTTTTCTGCATTCCCCACATGGGATTCTTCCATTTGCAGACTGAATTGTGTGTCAACACATTCCTGCTTCCCATCTTCCCTGAGGCCCTTTCTCAATGCAAAGCTGGCTTTAGCCCCGGCTGACCTGTGTAGTTCTGCAGGAAGATGCTCTTAGCCTCAGGAGAGAAAAAACTAAACAGGAAAAAAATAAAAACAAACAGAGCCCCTTTCTAAGGCGGTCTTTAACAGTTATGTGGAACCGGTGACTATGTGTGTGTCATTTCCTTAGGATTCATAGCATATATGAAGCTTCATGAAGATGAAATGTTTTTTTTTTATTTTTCCTCATTGTTCTTGCTTCACTAGTGGCTTTTTTCCAGTCAATATTTGAGATAAGGCTGCACCAATTGCAGTTTTTTGGCCAATCGCTGATCTTTAAAAAGCCTGACCTGCCGATTACTATTTTGACCAATTTTATTGTCTGAAATGTCGTTGTTCAATGTTAACTGCAAATGTGCAGACAAGACCTGATGGGCTGGTCTATCAGTCAAACCTCTTTCACGGTGGAGCAGAAGAGGATAGTGGGCAATATTTATACCTTTGCAGAGGAAGATAAAATTGGGGGATAAGACTGCCTTCACATGCAAGTATTAGCCGATCCCAAAATTAAAGAAATCTGCATCAACAAATCACCTAATTTGATTTAGGAGTTGAAAATGCACTGCGACGGGCCCTTGACACGCCTCCACATAGACTTTGAATGCAAACCAGACGCACAAAACACGTTTGGTGTGTATGCGTCATTAGCCTGGGGGGGCAGGTTAAGCCTAGTGGCCCGCCAGGCTTAAAGTACACTGGAGGAAACCCTGGGTGCCTATGAGGGCTGCAATGATTCCTTGAATGATTCGAATACCTCTATTACTAAAATTTCTTGAGGAAAATTTATCTGCTTCAAAGCTTGGTTAAATGAATTTAGCGCACCGTGTTCCGGGCAGGTAATTATTTGTGTTGCGCGATGCTCTCCCTTTTGCCTGAGTTGTTGACGAAAGCTAAGTGCTAGCAGCATAACGTCCAATTTTGAAATTCGACCTGGGAGGTTGTTATCGATTGATGATAATGTCTGGGTTTTTGTCATTTTCCGGGAGACCAATAATCATCCTTAAAATAACTGGCGCGATGCCTGGATTACACTAGATCTTCTTGTCCTGGCGCTGCTTCCTGGTGGCCGGTTCAGAGCGAACAGCGGGGAAGAGCGCTGAAAGTGTATTATACAGGTGAGCGGATAGACTGAACACTGCGGGCGGCTGTGCTTTAGATGCTTAGTGTAAGTGTAGCTTTACGGACGAACCGGAAAATGAATTTCATATCATCCCGATGTCAACAAATGGGTGGCGAAGCCCATCGTGGCGGCACTTAGCTGGTAGACGTGTTTCTGTGTGTGACGAACGAAGGTGTCAAATCCCATCGCTAACAAGAACACAAAGCTATAAATGGCTGGGCAAGGTGAGAGTTCACCTAATAAATTGACTGAAAATGAATACATAAATTAAAAGCTGCAGTATAGACATTTTTTATAAGTGTATTTGTGAGCCTGGATGTTGATTTTTTTTTATCCAATTACTTGGTTAATAGTAAGAATAATTGATAGATTACTCGTTTATTAAAATATTTGTTTACAACAGCCCTAGTGCCAATAAAATATAAATTCAGTCTCTGTGTGTTCATTCTCAAACAATAACTTTAACAGAGTTTTATGTATATCTTCTGATAAGCAAGAAAATGGCATTTGTCTCAACATATAAGCCCAGTTATCATCCATCTCATCGGAGAGGACAGCGACTGGCTTGACTTTGGGCAAGGGCGTGCAGACGCACAGCATCACCACATGGGACTTCTGGATTTCCACACTTCTCCACGTCCAACTGTAATCGACAGCGACAGGCAGTGAGTGACGGCATCAACTGCAAGCCGGAATACTCAGGTGTACAATGATTCCTCAATCACGACTGTGACTGGAACAGATCGCCGTCCTTGCCGCGTGGCTGTAATACTTTAGACACACGAGCAGAACTGCAGCCCTTTCAGAGGAAAAATGTGTCAGTCGCAAACATGTTTTCTTTGTTTATCAGGAGATGGCAGGTTATTTAGGAGACGAGGAACAGCTGCATTGTGCTGATAAGGTTTTTATGAAAATGGATCCACATACTATCACTCCTAATAATGAAACATCTCTTTTCATATATCACACGTGAAGAAGGGTTGAACTGATCAAAAGCTAGCAATACAAATATAGCGATCTACTTCCTGGGGGTGCTAAGATCTGCATCAGCTTCTGAGCTGGATGTGTAACAGAGACTCTCAAACATTTTGTTAAACATAACCTCACTAAATACTATGCTTCCAAATTAGTGTAAAACAGATCGACAGCATAAGTTGGATTTTGTTTTCAAAATTTTGTCAGCCAAAAAATAAAGCTGTTTTTTTTGTACTAGCTCCAACTTAAACCAGAAATTCATATTCAAAATAAGAAAAATAAACATTTCTACAAACCTCTGACCTTGAGTTTCAATGACAGCTGTGCCTCTAAATTTTGTTATTATAAACGGTTTACTTTTGTAAATGTACAAACACATTAATTAATAAATTAGAATAGTACAGAAAAGATAATTTATTTTAGGAAGTTTGTCACTAAATGAAACCTAATATATGTAGCACCCAAGCCAAGCAGATAGATATTAACCCTGTGAAGGTAAAACTCTGGGAACGTTAGCGTCTCACTAATAATCGATTGCTGGTAAACAGAAGAAACTAAGGACTAATCTGTTTTAAACTTCTTTACTTATGATTTTTAATTATAGCAGTGCCTCCAGTAAACAAGAAAAAAATATTACCTACTTAGTCTTGCTGATGTAAACTAACCGAATCATATGTGTGAGGGAGGTAAAAGGTCATGGTAGCCTGTAGGATGCCATGACCTACAGGTAAGATTAAAAGCTGAAAAGTTAAATTTTTTTCAGCTTTTAATCTTACCTGTTTAAGCCTGTCAAAATAAATTTTGCTGGACGTTAAATTGTCCCCGAAGTTATTGGAATAAACAATAATATTGTTGTTTTGAGACCATTTCCAAGTAATATAATGGCACTGGCACAATGCAAGAACACATCCTCAAAGATTTAAATTGTAATGAGCATTTAACACTAAAACTGGAAGATATTTTAAATATCCAAAATAAATAAACGAGAGAAACAACAAATAAAATTAATTATGTCCTTCAAAAAATGGCTAGTTGAGACCAAAGCACCAGACTGAAGACTTTTGTCATCCAGTTTTGATTGAGGGAAAAGAGAAAAACTATAAATCCTGCAAATGGAAATCATTGACTTTGTTTTAAATTATCATGTGATTAATTGATTTATTGCGACAGGCTGTATTAACCTGTTTTAATAAATAAAATGTGGACACAACTCAGAAAGTTAGACATTAAGAGAAGAATTTAGTGAATAACATATATTTGCACATACAAAAAGTATTAGCCCAAACAAAAACAGAATCACATTCCCACAAAACAGTTCCCTTTTAAATTCAGTTCAAAACTTGATCATTTAAATGATAAAGCCTCTCATTGAAATATTAATAAAACAAACAAACAAACAAACAAAAAGAACCATTGCAGGTCTGATTCATAGCTCGTGTTCATTGTGATCCCAAAACACAACTTGAAACCAAGCAGAAAATAAAGTTTACTCACAAATCATTTGAATTCTCTCAGGTGTGCAGGATGGATGAGGCCTTGTCGGTAGCCATGCAGACCCCACTAGACAGGTGAGTTTGAATTTACTTCACATCATGGCCACGTGGAATAAAAACCAGCAAACTCCACCTTTCTATCCACAGCAGAAGAGTCCAGATAATTCCTCTCGGTCCGCTGCGTGATAAAAGTCTCCGTTTAGCTTCACACATCTGGCTAATACCTGCAAACAGGTTATTTTTAAATGTTACCAATTAGGATGTATATCCTAATTTATTGAATTTGTAAACATGTTACCTCTGTTTCTGCTACCCTCTCCTGGGAGTACCCCAGGGCTCGATTCTTGGTCCTCTCCTGTTCTCATTTTATCTTCTATTTTCAGAAAGCATGCTGTGCAGTTTCATTTCTAAGAGGTTGACTGTCAAGTCTACTTCCCTTGGAAACATAATGGCTCCACTCAGTCTCTACTGGACTGTCTTGATGACATCAGGGGATGGATGGCACTGAATTTTCTCCATTTAAATTAAAAAACAAAAAAGATTGAGGTTATGGTAACCACCAGATTAAAGATGGTGGAAATACAACGCAGGATCCTTACCTTTGAATTTTCCTCTTTGGCCCCACACAAAAAAAAGCCATTGTCACAAATTTAGGGGTGAAAACAGACCCCAGCCTGAAATTTGGGTGTTGTCTAAACACCGTAGCTGAGACGTTTTTCTTTCAGCTGAGGAACATTTTAAAAATCAAGACCTCCTTTCTAAGCACCACTTAGAGACATTGATCCGTGCTTTTATTACCACGAGTCTGGATTATTGTGACTCTCTTTCGATCGAAGTTAGCCAGGTCTCCATCTCACATCTGCTACAAAATGCTGCTGCACAATTTTTAACTGATGCAGATAAACAAGAGCACATAGCTCTTGTTTAGTTTAAAATCTATTTTAAAGTTATTTAGTTTGTTTTTAAGTCTTTAAATGATCTTAGCCCTTCTTATTTGTCTGTACTGTTTCTCTCTTATATTCCATCACATGCTTTTAGATCGTCTGACCAGATGCTTTTAGCGTCCCAGATACTTTTTATAAATCCAGAGGAGACGGTGCCTTTGCAGCTCTGGCTCCTAAATTGTGGAATGAGCTGAAGGTCAGACAGGCTTCATCACTTTCTGTTTTTAAAACTGGTTTAAAAGCATTTTTTTTTCTCTTTAACCCAGAGTGAGTTAGTTTCTGTGATTTAATGTTGTTCTCTTTTTGAGTTCTATATTCCTTATAGTTGTCTTATTGTTGGTCTTTGTTTTTATATTTCTGTACAGCACTTCTAACCGCTTTAGAAATAAAGTGGAATTGTATGGTACGGTAAATTCCCAGATCCGACTTAATAGGTAAATGGAATGAACCATATAAAGAGCCACCAACACTTTTCTTAGTTCACTTAAGAGGTAAAAACTAATACTGACAAAAATCAAAACCAACACAAAAGAAACGGAAGCGAATAAAGAGCTGTGAGTCTCAACACAAAAGAATGAACTGAGTCAGAACAACAAATAAGAAAAAATCCCAGCAAAATGATCCAAATACAAACCCAGTGAAAGACAATATGCAAAAAGAAATGGATTGTAACGCCTTTAATGTTTCTGCAGGACATCTACTTACAGTAGGATGTCTCACGCCTTCAAGACTAAAAAAAGAGTGAACGTCCTGAAGAAACAAAACATTTAGCAGTATAAGGTCCTACAATTACCTCGTGGTAGACCAGAACGACCATGTTACATGGTGATATAGTCTCAGCGTAATAATCTCCACGACTTCCCCACTCCATGTGTGAAAGGTGAATCTTCTTCAGCCTGGATGGAAAAACAGGGCATCAATTTGCACCTCAAAATTGTGAAAAATGGTATTATAAAAGAAATTAGCTTAATGAAAATGGATGCCACTTTTGGAAAAAGTCACATTTTTCCATCAGAAGTTGCTGCAATTGGATAAGGTGTTTTTTCAGTTGTATCAAAATTAGTGCATTTCGCAAAAATCGCACCACACAAGTCATGTGATCAACAACAGGATGTTACTACTGGCGGAAAAGATGACAGGAAGTGGTTGGACGATGATGGGGCAACGTGGTTTTTTTTTTGACATCGCATAAACAAACTTATTCAAATGTGTTTGTAATTGTATTTCTTCTTAAAATGAAACGAGGCAATTGCAAAAATTTAGTTTTTTCGACACAAAAGTCTTGCGCACATTTGTGATGGAAACGCAGCTAATGGTAGACCTACTAACTTTGGTTTTCCATGTTAAATGCCAATCAGGAAATGAATTGCTGTCCCCTCCTGGAGGACTTGAAGTACCCATAAAAACTTTTTGGGGTCCCGGTATCGTCTCCTGCTGATAGAAGTGAGCCTTTCCAGATGCAAAAAGAGTGAAAACAAACCTAGCAAGGATCAGAAAGGAAAAAATGTCACCTGAAACTGATTAACTCCCCGTGTTATTTAACTGACTGGATCCTTATCCAAGATTTCTTCACTATGTGACTATAATCAGATTAAAGAGTGTTCCTTTTAGCCTTTTGTTTTACATTCTTAAAGAATGACTTTTTTATTTGTGCAATAATATAACTTTCACGTTTTCTGAAACTGTATTATGATTTCTAAACAGTAACATATGAGTATGTTCCATCTGCATCCAGTTCTTCAAACTGTGACCTTCTAAAATTGCTTTCTTCCAAATGAAAACAGAAACCTGCTATAACCTTTGAGTTAAACTGTGATCGTTTCTTTAGATTAGAGCTTCAAAAAGAAACCTGAGATAAAATTAAACAATACACAAAAAACAATAAAATTAGTTGTGTAAGTGTGAAAAGAATACAATTCAGAAAGAAAACAACACTTTTTCGCAAAAAAAACAAAACAAAAACAAACCCTAAACATTTTGCTGAAGTTTAAAACAACATCTTTAGGCCTTCCCTGTACATCCTGCTGCCTTCATTCTGCCTGACAACCTGGAGACGTTTTTCCCTCAGTGTAATAATTGAAAAGCAAACAGGCTAAGAGAATAAACAGGTTCAGGCACAAGTGCAAGAGACGCATCATTTGAAAAGCACTAAGCGAGACAGGATTCAATTTCATATTGCCTGGCAGAGCATGTCCCCCTCTGCTGGTTGCCGCTGCTTTCCCAGCCAAACGAAGCCATTGTCAAGTTTCCCCATGACAGCGCGCTCCTGTAACTGGAACATGCCGGATGTTGTGATAAGGTTAAATCAGCATACATGACAGTGACCACGCTCACCCCTGACAGAGGACTGCAGAAACGTGTTTTCCTGTTGCTGTCGGGAAACAAGCTGTAACTAAATGGGACAAAAGGTTTCCTTAAAGTCAAGGGAGAAAACATCAAACTATCTGACCTCATTTTCAGATTTGAGAAAATCTGGCCTGCTAGCATAGTTAGTTGATGCAGATGGACACGTTTTCATCTTTTAGGACTTTTTTTTTTAACAGATAAATAACATCTTCTTACCCGCCCTGCAGTGATGGGGTAAGTTGGATCCCATGAGGTTATTACTCTGTGTGCGTTCCAGCGGGGTCATACTGACCCTGTGTGCGCTTTTATGAGGGTTTTATTGTGTGGTTTCGGGAACTGACGTCAGTTCCTAGGACGTCCGACTGTGACATTTGCTGCACTCCTAATGCTACGTTCAGACCGAATACGTTTCGTCCGACGCTTCAAGTTGGATGTGTGTGCGTTTGACGCTTGACATTTTGCTCTAGACGCAAATTTGAAACGTGTCAAAATAGCTCTAGACGCATGTTGGGACAAGCCACTGTTTTCTGTTAAACGTCTCTTTGTACAATGGCAGATGAAATATTGAGAGAGTATCTAGGTTTTATTTACTGAAATCAACAGAATGTCGCCGTGGGGAACAAGTTGGAATTCACCAGATAATTCAGAAGTTTTGTGAGTTTCACAAGCTAGCTGGGCACAAGCGAGTGTCACATAGCAGCGTCACTCTGATTGGTTGACGCTCTGCGTCGAGGGGCAAAAGTTCAGATTTTGCAACTCCATTGCCAGGCACGCATCAAACACTAGAATCGCTTCAATCACGTAGCGGTGGATGCACAAATCGCGACGCGTCCAGATAGATTTTGAATCTAACCAGACGCACCTGACGCTCAAATCGTGTTCGGTGTGAACGCAGCACAAGATGCGGGAGGGTTAAAAAGAGTTTCCAAAAATTTGCTTTTATTTAAGTTTTTGCATTCATATTATTTAATCTCCTTTTACTCAAAAGCAAATCTTGCAGCCCAAATCAAAATATTTTATGCTAATCCGATCTAGCAAGACTTTTTTGTTTCGCAATTACAATAATTTTCAAAGAAAATCTGATTATTTTGATTTAAATAAAATTGTAATTTTTTAAGTTTATCATTGAGCCAAAAAAATGAAAAAAGACACAAAAAGTGTGTCATATGTCATTAAAAAATATGACATTTACCCCATATGCTTTCAACGGAACACTTTTGGCCCACATGTTAAAAAATTTGGGCACTACTATTTTTAAAGGGTTGTCTAATGCAAAGAAATGTACAAGTTTATGTACCTCTATGAGATTTTTTCAATCGTCCAACTACTACTGCAGTACTCTTGCCTCAGAGCAACAGTCAGCCATGAGCAGGTTGTTGAGTTGAAACAAAGTTTCATCTTTCAATTTGCAGCCACAGCAGGCGTCTGTCTTCAGTGAGCGAACCGTTAATGTCTTTGTCTATTACCAGCTCAGCTTCTAAATCAGACTTTTCCACTATGGTGGAGAATTTAGTAACTAAAATGTGCAGAAAAGAAATTGCTAATAAGCTGACGCATCAGCTTGATATTTGTGGCAGATGTTTCGACATATTTTTCAAACCTTTGATTTATTAATCTGTAAGTGATCTTCTTCTTCTGATAGTTTCAGATGGTGTTTCAGTTTCTGAAACTTTGAATATATATTACGTAGAGTATATAAAATAATATGAATTTCTGCTTTTTGCCTCAGATTTCTCAGCTGAAACTTCAGTGATTATGACTGGATTCTCTGCTGTTCATTGTAGTTTTGCCATAACACCAAAAAACATTTCTCTCTCCTCCAAACTGAATCGTTAACTCTTTTTAACTCTGATATATCTATTTGTTTTCATTCATCACTTACATATGAAACCAGATCTTTACATGCACGGTACAGAAAAACAAATTACTAAAAACATTCATTTGCTAAATAGGAGAACAATGAGAGAAACAAAGTTTTCATTTGTTTCTTTTAAGCCCATTTGCAGACTTTTCCTTGTTATTTGACAGGATTGCCATTAAATTATGTGACTTGGATCATATGTTACTACTATAGTATATATTTCACTTTCCTGTCAAGCTTTGCCCACATAAGGGTTTTATGACGGCCCCTCCAAAACACTAACTTTTTTGTCCTTAATGCATTTTTATAACTTATTTGGCGGTTTGATTAGCCACCATTTGGAAAACTTATTGGTACTCAAGCTTTAACATCCTGGCTGATGTCTTGAGATGTTGCCTCAATATCCCACATAATTGCATTTTTTCACCTGCTATCTATTTTGTGGAGTGTTCCTCTTGTTGTTCCTGCAGCAAAACGCCACACGTTGCTGCCGCCATCAAACTTCACAGCTCTGATGCTAACAGGCTAAACCATAAAGATGGTCGTTTTGGTGAAACAATTCAACTTTGTTTCAACCGACCACAGAATATGTCTCCAATATCTGTGCAGGATTTCTTGCGATGTGAATAATGAAACTCTTTCCAGCTACAGCCAGCATTTCACAGTCTTTTTTGGGGGTTGACAACATCAAATTATCTCTTTGATAGAGCAAATCTTTTCCCTTAATGGAAATCCCATCGTATTCACATAATGTTTAAACAGTTGAATGTGGCATCTTAAGACCTAGAGAAACTCATGTTAGCTTACAAATCTAGAACAAACTTAGAAAGTATAAAATTAAATGTTGGTTCCAGTTGTTCTTGGTTTGATGGTGCTTTCTAATAGCTCAGCAAGAATCAAACATGGAGAACCAACCAACATTTAGTTTTATACTTTTTAGTTCATTACCTTTACAAATTCTGGAGTGCTTATTACTGTAGACCAACATTTAGCTTTATACTTTTAATATCGGAGCAAGACCTACAGAAACTCCTGTTAGTTTACTTAGCAACCCAGAACCAGAATCAAACATTTAGTTTTATCAGGACAATAATCCAGAGAAACGACTACTAGTTTATTCTTATTCAACAATACGCAGTTTTATACTTTTCTTTCTGTTTTGTTTGTATTTCTTTCTAATTCATGGAAAGCACTTTGAGTTGCCTTGTTGCTGAAAATGTGCTACATTAATAAAATTACCTTACCTTCCTCCCTAGGATAAATCAGTTTCATAAAGTAAATCCTCCACAACTTCTTGACATTTTGGATGATTTTTAATTTATTAAAATTAGTCTGTTTAATCTTAAGATACATCATTTGAGTTTCCTACTATTAACTCAAGTTATGTTAACCATTAGAAACTTGGGGGGCTTTGCAAGTGTACGGAAACTTCTCTTTATTTTTGCATTTAGTAAAACAGAAATAAGTTAAAGTCTAAACAACCTGAAACAGTAAATTTTTAGTTAAGAACTAAACAAATTACTTTATTTAAAGTGACTTGAAGCAAGAAGAATGTTTGTCTATCAAAAATCCTCCAAACATGATGCACATTTTTGAAGAAAATGGTTAGGAGTAAACAGTCTAACTTAAGTAAACTTTTGAATTAGTGAGCTCATAAGCAACGCAGTAAAATGAGAGCAGCAGAATGGAAACCCCGCTGACCAACCAAGAGTTTAATAACTCATAAATGAATAATACCATTCCACTCATCAGGATTTCTACATTATGAAAATTATATCATACAGCAGTAATTTTAGTGAAGATAATAGAACAATGACAAAGAACGCCTGAATAGTCTTGCCAATCAAAATGTCAAGATTAAGACCAGATTATGGAGACACAATTTAAAGTTGCAATCGTGTCCAAATGCAGCCGAGGCTCTGAAGACAGCAAAGCGAAGGGATGTTATTTTATCTTTTAAGAAGAAGCTGCATCCAGAAACACAAATCCAAAACAATTTGGCAGCAAAATGAAAGCAGGAGAAGATTTGAGAAAATGTACAAGCTAAACGAAGAAATCAGATATAAACCAAGAAAAAGAAAGATGACAACAGGGAAGATTCGGAGCTGGGAAATCAGACAAGCACGCGGTGTGAAAGAAGGGCAGAAAGCAAGGCTAAATCCAACAAATGCAACATGAAGGTTTGATGCTTTATATGTGAATGACATTTTGTAAAAGCAGGCAGGAGGATTGAAAGGAAATTCAGCAGCACTGTAAAAACATCCTTCTTCTAGCAACGAGGAGAAACAAAAGGTGCAAATATGACAAATTATCACTTCAGTTCTTAAAATACAGATGTGAGCTAAATGTAAATTTGAACATTGATGTGTATATCTTTATGCGTATGCAAATACGTTTGCCGTATCTCTACTGTATATCTAAGGTTTGGCGTTAATAGATAATTTAAGGTGTGAAAATTTTAAATAAGTTGCATAGGATGTTACACTTTATAACACAAAGCAGAGTTAGCAAAATTAAGCCCCTGTGTCAAATTAATCTGAAAATATACATTTTATCCATGTCAACATGATAGTAGATGAGATTCCGTAGCAAAATGTGGGAAAAGTTTTGCAAATATCACAGGTGAGTAAGTCTGTTCACGTGATAAGTCAGTAAAAAACATGTAGCGCTTTTATCCTTTAAACTACTTCCTGTCATCTTCTTCTTCGTGGTTTCCAGCAGTGGCAACATCCAGTCGTAGCGATTTGACCAAAATAAACCGATTTCAATTCAGCCACAAAAAAACCCAAAGCAAAATAAATAAATAAATAAATAAAACCTGCAGAGTCCCCCAGGGGACATGGGGATTTTTTTTTCTTCCCTCACAAAACTTTTGTGTTCTCTCGCAACAATGAATACTAACAGTTTTTCTTACGGTGGCCACTGTACTTTCTACCATAATATAAGGTTTCTGTTATATTATGTTAATATGTTGAGAGATATGTGATCTAATTTTAGGCTTTATTGTGTGTTTTGGAGTAGATAATAAAAATAGCCAACAATTACTCGTACAGAGCAGAGTGTCAAATCAAAGACAATGAAAATCTTTAGTTCAGAAAAACACCCGAAAGCTTGCTTGGAGCTCCAAGTTGTTTCTACACAACTTTACAAGCCCATAACCTCAACGCTGCAGAAAAGAGGCTGCCACACTACGCTCGGGTTTTTATGATTGACACGGGACATTTTATGCTGCTGCAGAAACCATAGCAGATTCAATCGGCCCAGAAAACAATCAAAATAAATGTTACTTGGCAGGAAAAACTCCCTTATCAATAAACCCCCCAGAAATCCCCAAATTAAAGAATACAATCCTTGAAGAATTGTGTTTAATTGAAGAAGCTGATTGAACATTCAGTCCAAAAATATTCCCACAGATAGCTGTTTAATCATTTCAAATAAGCAGCTCATACAATGTTGATTATTTTGTATTCCATTTGTCATATGAAGACCTGTGAGAAACACGTTTTTTATTGGAGTCAAGCGAGTTTTCAGCACTAAAACGACCAACAGTGCCCAAAGTCGGTCCCTCGAGGGCCGGCCTCCTGCACGTTTTAGTTCTTTTTCTTTAGTATTTTCACCATTTTATTCCGTCATTTATAGATGTCACAGTTTCAAACTAAATATTTGATTATCAAGCTAAATATTTACCTCAAAACTGTATTCAGTTAGCAAATTAAATACATTTCTTCTGGCAAAATATTTAGTTAGCAAACTGAATATTTAGCTCCAAAGTGAATATTTCGTTAGCAAATTAAATATAGTTCTCCAAGCCAAATATGTACTTTGTAAGATAGATATTTAGTTTAAAGATAAGCATTTACCTCTAAACTAAATATTTAGTTCACATATAACATTTAGCTTTGACCTAACTAAATATTTAGCAGGCTAGGTTGCAGCTAAATTTATGTGTCAATCACTGGAAGCTAATTCATTGTCTTGCAAACAAAATATTTAGTTTAAGGCTCGCGTATTTCCTTCTACACTAAGTATGCAACTTACTATTTAAATATTCAGTTTTAACCTGTGGCATCTGTAAAGGAATGGATGAAATTTAAATCTTATTTTTTCCGCTTACAAAAGGCTGAATAAACCATATTTTTCTTAAAGGCCAGAACATTTTCTCTCAAACAAATTACTGAAAAAAATATACTGCATTCTCAAACCTGGTAATTTGGATTAAAGAGAATAACTAAGGTAAAATAAGTGACTAATATGTTGTTGGCTTTACAAAAAATAAAAGCAGTGATCTAATATGGAGTAGTTAGCTTTAAATCTTTGAGTGAATCATGCAAAGATATATTCTTTACGTTCAATTGTGATGTAAAATCAATTTTTAATCTTATTTGGAATAGCCAGCATTTAGACATCTCTATTATTAGAATTAAAATGCTTTGTTTAAACTTTTTCTTTCTCTCTGCACCTGCTGTGTTTGTGGCTAAGCTCGATGTGTATTTATAGTGCAAAAATAAAGCAGATAGTTCATGACAAACAACTGCAACAAATCAGGCAGATAGGAGCGCTTTGTGAAAACCCTCTGTGTTTTCGAGAGTGCTGGTGAAAGTCAGCGGTTTGACCCGCAGGCGCGTGGGCTCAGAACAGACAAATGCAGCCCTGCCTGCAGAGCTGACAGGGGGAACAAATAGGGATACTGAAGTGGAGCTAACACTCATTTGAGCTAATTTCCAAAAAGAACCACTTTTCTCAAAGTGCCAAAGTTTCCCAAAGAGAGCTAATATTACTTGTGAAAAGGCTGCAATAAAAACTCACCTGCGGTGGTGGAAGCGATTTTACAGATGCCAGTTCATGTTGGTCGCTGCTATTATTATACATGCTTTTGTTTTTCTTTGGTCTTTTGTCAGAATCTGACAGAAAACATTGACTAACTCTAAAGGGCATGGTTTTCCTTCATTTGCTCAGGTCTAGTTTTTGTGTAAGAGTATTGGGAAATTTTTCTGTCATAATTCGAGAGCACACATTTTCAGTTTGAAAGCAGGATTTCGTGTTTTTCTTCTCAAAACTAATATTTATGCTTACGTTTTCAGTTTGAAAGAAGAACAGTTTCTCAAGCCTTTCTCCTCATGCTCAAACTTGTCTCTGCTCAGATCAAATCTCTGCTTGCAAACCTCTCTGCTCACTTGCGAAACATTTTCTGCTCTCTGTCGGAACAAAAAAGTACCATCGCCTACCATGGCCAATAGAATGAAAGTGTTGTACTGGGTGCGTTTGTTTCCTTCTAGTGGGTGTGCCTCAGAGAGAGGGAGAGACACAGACAGATAGATGTGACTAACTTGTAACACGGTTGGATCTGTGGATCCATTTCCTTTGGTTGGGTGAACGAACTCCTGCCTAAGATCAGTAGCTGTTAGCGATCAGTAGCACACTGCTGGCTAATGTTTAGTGATGTCGTTGTTTCTCCCTACAGCCACTGGGCGGCGCAGGTTGCTACAATCGATAGTAGCCACACCCGCTATAAGGAAACAAACGCACGCAGTACAACACTTTCATTCTATTGGCAGAGAGGTTGCTAGGCGACGGTGCTCTTCTGTTCCAAGCGCAAGCAGGAAATGATTCGTGAGCAGAGAGGTTTGCAAGCGGAGATTTGATCCGAGCAGAAACAAGTTTTGAGCGTGAGGAGAAAGGTTTGAGAAAGCGCACTAAATATTTGAAAGAAAGAAGTAGTTTTGAGAAGACAGACATGAAGTCCTGCTTTCAAACTGAAAATGTGTGCTCTCAAATTATGGCAGAAAATTCCCCCATATAAGAGTCTGAAAAGCATAAGGCCAGTGAGGGAGATTTATTTTGTATATGACCAGATTATCATCCGTGATATGTCAGATTAAAACTGGAACAAATCAAGTGGGAGTCTTTTTGCTGTTCCATTGAATATTAATTAGGCTAATTAACTGAGGTAAATTGCAATTTGGGATGTAATTGGTAGTGGGATGACATTTGAAGTTCAAACGGGACGGAAATGCAGTCACCCTTAACCATATGTTAATGGGATTTCTCAAATCTTTAGCCTCACTTTTGAGTAGATTGGATTTTACTGTCCAATTAGCTTTGACCAAACGTCATCTGAGTCAGCGATGGGAGCCCGAGAACTAGAAAGAACGAGTAGAGGACCATGTTTGCAGATAATGTGCAAGAAGAGCAAGAAGTGAACCCGACATAGAAAACTTAATAAAGCATAAAAAGCAAAATACAACTGGAAGTTAAATGAGAGGGAGACTCTGCTTAGGGAGAAAAAATAGTGGGCACAGAAGAGATGAAGGCTTTGTGTTTTCCCACCAGGGGTTAGCTTTTTGTATTGTTCCCTGATTGAAGGAAATCATACAATATGGATCTGTTGCTCTGTCAAAAATATTTCTCTCTGTTCTCCAAACAACATTTTGGTGGCTGGAAAAAAGGAAGTATATAGTCTGGTCTTTTAAGCAGCAAAGCGGTCACACTGGAATCAGAATCGTTTGATAAATAAAACACTTTGCTTCAGACAAGCAGGAATGAAAATAAAAAAAAAAAGGGGGTTTTTGTAGTTTTGTGATTCTTGAAAAAAATCTGAAATGAGCATGAATGAATGCAGCAATCATTGGTGAAACTTAAAGTGTAAAACTTTTTAAAAAGCCATTACAAGAGTAAATCCTTCTTCTGGTCCGCTCTGCATCAGAACCAGAACCAAACATGGAGAAGCAGCATTCAGCTTCTATGCACCACAAATCTGGAACAAACTCCCAGAAAACTGCAAAACAGCCAAAACACTGAGTGCCTTTTAATCTACACTAAAAACCGCTGTTTTTGTTCGGAGCTCTATAGAGGATATAGGGATTTTTTCTTTAAAAAAAAAAGTTTATGCCATAATTGACCTAAACTTTCACAACAGTCATGGTTAAATATTGAAACACCTGCAGAATGAAGAAACATGGCGGACGGTGGGGATTTTATGACTATTTCTGTTTGCTGTGAGTTCAGTCCTTCAGACACAAAGGCCTGCAGACGGCAGAGATGAGAAGGAACTAATATGTCTCCTGGTCATAGGTCTTCAAAACAGTCTGGCGAAATTGAATGACCAACACTTTTAGAAAACCTTTTAGTTTGGCTAAGAAGCTCTAGCCAGAGTAAATGACAGGTAATTGTTTGTAGCTAAAGTGCACCACTTTTCCTCAACTCGGAAAAAGGCCCACAGAAAGAAGTCAACTTCATGATTTTGGCTAAAAAAAATAATTAAAAGGATAAAGAAAAACAAACTTGTTCTAATTAAAGCCAAATTACGACCCTGTTTGGTTGTCATTATACTGAGCTTCAGTTGATAAGTAGTTCACTGACAGCAAAACGCTCCCCTAATTAGCTTTACCCACTCTCTCTTCCTTACTCTTAAATCAACGCTTGAAACACGTTTCACATTGTAGATTCACTTCTGAATCGTTTCAAAGGGAACTCTGGAAATCTGTGCATTGCTTTATTGAATGCCTTGTCCAGTAAGTGAATCATTGCTACCAATATTTTATTACCATGAAACTAAAAAGTTTGGTTTTAAGGAGAAAAGATTTGAAATGTTTCTCAAAGTGGGGGCCGTGGTCCCATAAGGGATCATCAGGGAGCGCTACAGGGGCCTCAGAAAGCAGGAGGATAAAAAAAACATTTAAAATATTAAGTCTAATGCATTTTAATTATAAATTTCTGGTCATAATCTAATGTTTTTCAATCATTAATATAAAAACAGTGCCTTTGCTCTGCAAGCTAGCATAGCAAACGCAAAATGGAAAATTTTTTGACAATAAAAAGACCAAAGAACTCTCCAGAAGCCCTGCTGTGAAAGACAAGGTATGAGGCTGCATTTATGCTAAGCCAGGGGTGCTCAGGTTCAGTCCTCGAGAGCTACCGTCCTGCAACTTTTAGATGCAGCCTTACTCCAACAGACTGGGATCAGCTCTGAACAGGCCTGGTAACGAGCCATTCATTTGATTCAGGTGTGTTGGAGCAGGGGTGCATCTGAAAGTTGCAGGGTGGTAGCTCTCGAGGACTGGACTTGAGCACCCCTGTGCTAAGCAAAATGTAACAATTATTGAGTAAAAGTGAGAAAAGACATTGTAAAAGTGGACGTTATTTGACAAATTTTGTAGTGTCTGTGGGTTTGGATAGGGGGGTCTCCGGCCCAAAGCTAATGCTCTTTAGGGGGCAATGGAGAAGTTTGGGAACCCGTAGCTTAAGGCATAAGCTAATTTTTAACACGGTTAGCCTGTTTAGCTCAGCATAGCTTAACTGTATGCAACTCTATTTTTAGCACCGCTATGCTAACTCTAGTCAACTTAAAGTCAAAATTATTGAAAAATTAGAAAATACAAATTGTAAACAACTGTTTAATGATCCAGTTTGTTGTGATGTAGCCTTAGGCTGCTTTTCTTATTATTATTAAATATGATAAACGACAACCAGTTAATGAGACTAGACATGGAAAATAACCACTTGGCTATAATCTCACATATTTATGTACAAATGTTAATTAATATGCTTAAAAAGTTTAAAAATTAAACTTTGACAGCAAATTTTTAAAAACAGTGTCACAAAGTTTGCAATTTATATATTAACATAATACTAAATATGTATGTTTTCTTGTTCTTACCATGTTCTCCACTCTTTGGCTTCATCATTGTTCCTTCTTTGGAGAGCTTTAGGTAGACACTGACCACTTTCAGACGTGAAAACAGTTTCTACAATTTGTCCTTTCTCAAAGTTGCTCAACAGGTGTCACACTGAAGAGATAATCAGTCTTAATGATTCCACCTGTCAGTGGTTATATTGTTGTGTAGAGCGACGGACTGAGATGAGAGCGACAATCAACTTGGAGAAAGTTTTATCAATGTACCAGAGATCTAAAGCTGTTTATTTAGTGCTAAAACGTAACAAATCTTTGCGAAACTAAACTAAAAAGGGAGAAAATGCAGTACACCACTGCACTTAAGTTGCTTTACATCAAGTCTCCAAAACAAAATTGGCTCTGATTGCTTTCAGAAACCCATCCTGTGACATTTACAATTAGCACTCATGTCTGAGCAAATGTTCCATCTGCCAGTCAGCGCTCCTCGGAGATGACTCACAGATCCTATATATGCACAGAGTAACTGTGTGGAATAGAGCTATTAATCTGTAGCACACTCCAGCGCAATAACAAACACACAGGAGTCACTCTGCAAGGATCCTATATCTAAAAATAGTTTTTTTGGAGATTGAAGCCGACATCTTTTGTGAGACGGAGGAGGTTAAATGAGGCAGCAAATTATGCTTGGGCCCCTGATACCATCAAACCCTCATATGTCCTTGATTATACACAGTATAATGTTGGATTCTGAGCGTGTGAGGTGCCTCCGCAGGGCAAAATCACCTGCAGTCCTAAATTATTCATTAAATCCATGTAAAGTATTCCTAAGTGCCGGGAAAGGTGAAAGTCCTTGCATTTTCTTTGGAAGGCTCCTGGAAGTTAAAAAAGTAACAAAGGTCTGCAAGAACACAGCAAACAGGTTTCAGCCATTTTTCATGTTGTGAACCACGAGATAATCAATGATAGGCTTAATTAGTCAGAGTATGTCTTAATCCGTCTAACACAAATTGCTGTTTACAATCTATTTTTGCAATCTATTCAGCGATAATGCCACAAGGTAAAAATAGTGGCTTGTTAAGCTGAATTGTTTTGATGATTCTTTAAACGGAAGATTTAATATTCAGCTTTGTATAAAAAGACTTTGGGTTTGAAGAGCTTAACATTTAGCACATGCCTCAACGCAGTTCCCCCACTGAGGTTCCTGCTGGGATTAAAGGGAGTACAGAACAATACCTTGCAAGCGAGACACACAATGTTTTGAGCCATAATCTTGTAAAACACATAGCAACTGTATAAATTATTGCCTTTATGTAGCTTTTGATTAAAACATAATTTTGTTCATGGATGCAAAAACACAAATGATAAAAGAAAAGGAATCCACAAATGCAGATACTTTGATAAGAATCTGTGAATGAAAGTACAGATTAGGGACCTCTTTCTCTATAAAAAAAACAAATCCTGAATGGATAATTTTAAGCAGAAATATATTTTGTCATGAAACAGAGGCAGCAAGTAGATTTTGTAGTTTAGTGAAAAGAGGAAGAACAAAACTTACAAAAACTGTAGAGAACACAGGGAGCCAGAGCCGAGCCAAAAAAAAAGAAAACGGGGACAAAAACTAGCAGGGTGAAATGGGGAAGTAACTGGATTTAACAGGAGAAACCAACCAGGAGTAACTGAGAATGAGTTGCATATATACTGGGGAGGCTGATTACTGAACAAGGAACACATGGCTGATTACAAACGGGTTGCAAGTGTGAGGGAGCGAGAAAGAGAAAATGGCACTGGAACGAGAAGAGTACACAAACTGGGTAACTAGGAGAATGAATTTAACTCCAACAAATAACCAGACATAACAAACTTAATACAACTAAAGTAACTAAAAGAAAGAGACTAAGAGCAATCAAACTAGAATCAAACCCAGGTCCTGAGATCTTTTTTTATGTTTTCAACTTTATCTGTAGTCTACAGTATAAAACAATCTGTCCTTAATTACTATTTTATTGTGTCTTCAAAACTTACGTAATTTCTGAAGTGCTGTAAAAATGATTTAAACATTAATAGGGCTCTGTCCGTTTACACAAATACAAATTTCAAACATTTCCCTTCTGAAGCAACACATTGTTGGCTAGAACATTGCAATTAAAACTGGCAGATTAATTGCTGTCTAAAACAATTTCTAACATATTGTGCTTGATGTCAGAACATGCAGCAGCTGAATAAATATTTAACATTTATTTACAGCAGCAGGAAAAACCACATTGCAGCTCCAGAATAAAAAAAAGCAAGATTCCCCTGCTGTGATTATATTGGCTGTCTGTAAGATAAATGATAAGGATTATATATCGTCCCTTGGTGACGGTTTGCAACCGATGACTATCAAGGTAGGACTCTCTGACCCCATCTTTACTGGCAGCAACTCCAGAGACCACCTTGTTTGGGCCGAGGGTCAAACTGGATCAGCGTGAGGTCAGTGCTGACACGGAGGCTCAGACAGGTTCTCTGAGTAATTAGGAGAGGAGCGAAGGCCTGCTGCTTCTGCCGGTAAACCCCCACAGCTCCCTGCTGCTGGATTTCAGCCTCCACCATCATTCACAGGGACATTATCTAATGCTTTTTTTATCTTCTACGCACCAAAGAAATTGCCTTAAGTTACAGAATGCTAGCTTCCAAGCAGTAATAATTACTTTAGTAGCTTGTGGTTTTCTGTAAAATCTCATTTTCTGTCTTCGTACAGTAAAATCCGTCCTCAGGGTATTTTACTCACTTGCAGAAAAAAAAAACGGCATCAGCAACTTTATTCGCATAAACTCTTTAAGGTGCCAGACAACCTGGGCAAAAATCTATACATATAAAAATAGCTCATCTGTAAATAGAGTTCCCACACATAGACCAGCTTGTTTTAAAGCTGCAGTTACACTCCAGTTTTACTCTGTGTTAAATCACAGATTTTGTGGTGCTAATTTAGAAATCTTTGTCAGGATTTTTTTTACAATTGATAGGGCAATTTTTATTAGTCACCAGCAAATAATGGTGAGGCAGCAGTCGCTTAAACTCAACATTTGTTATCAGTTTTGAAAATAAATTGCTGTAAAATCAGAGAAAATGTGGGGATTAGTTAATTTTGTGTGAATTTGGTGGATTTGTAAAAAACTGGTGGGACTTATTAATGTAATTTAGAGTCTAGAGGGCCACCAAAAAAGCTACGACGGGCGAGAATTGGCCCCCGGGCCTCAAGTTTGACATGCTATAAATAATTCAAATCAATAATTTTACTTCATTCATTTATTACTTTAGGACATTTATCTTGTCAGCACTGAAAACCAAAATGAGGAAGCATCAAAACCAAAAATGTCTGACATGTGCTAATAAATTTTAATGTTTATAAGAAAAAATAGTTATTTTGAGTAAAAAAAACAAATTGTCCACAAAAAATGTAATATTCTATTACAAAAACATTTAATTAAAATTCTAATAGTTTTGATCCCAATTTATTTTTTGATTGAAATAACTTTTTGTTGTTGTTGTTGAATAATTATGAAACTAATTTACCTCCTGATTAGACCATACTTCCTACTGTGAAGCCTTGCAAAATAACAGTATCTCACACACTTCATTACATTTATTTCTAAACAAAATAAAATAAAACAGGTACCATGCTCGGCTGTAAACAAAGGAAAAGTTGTAAAGAAGACTGCATGTCAGTTTCTGTACAAACTGAAGAAAAATACTTTGATATTCTTTATGTGACTCTTCCTTCTGTGAAGAGTCACATAAAATGACATCTGACATCGCTTTAAAGCAGCCTGAATCAAGATGTAGCAATAAAAAAAAAAAAAAATCTTCCCTTTTTTGAAAATGCAGCAACATGAGTTGTATTTCAAGCCGAGCTTCAAGCAGAACTTTAAATCATAGAAATAAAATCTAGTGCAAATATTTGAGACTCTAACTTGACTTGCCCCTTAAAGAATTGAGACATGACTTGAGCTTGGAAAAAATAACTTTCAATGGCAATAATGTATATTATTACAATGAATGCCTGGAAATTAGGTTTTTCCCTCACAGGGTAAAACGTTAAACGAATGAAATGAAATGTTTAGCACTGCAACAACCTTCAACTTTGTAAAGTAAGAAGCTGAAACCTCACTGGCAGTAATCTGCTGCACATCTAAACCAGGCTGACAGGTCCAGAATACGCAGCACCTCTCTGTTCAACGTTTTGCTGAGGCTTTACAGAAAATTGCGATGTGCTTAAAGAGGCTCATCCAACATTTCATCCGCTCAGCAATGCTGCGAGTGCAGGGATGTTTCAAAAAGCCACATCAAGAATGTTTGTGAAATATGCAGAAATACTGTGAGCATATTCTGACCTGTTCTCATCTGAGCTTCATCAACACGAAGCTGGTTAGATGCTGGAAATTGGACATTTCCCTATAAAAGATTTTCATTTATAGCTTCAAAAATTAAAATGCAAAATTTTGATTTCCCCGACTTTGAGTCTTATTTATAAATATTAGAAAACTTAAACTTTGCATGTTTTTGCACTTCTATTTGTGTTTCTGCTGCTTCTAAGAACCACTTGCTGCGTTCTTGTTGGCTGTGCAGGAGGTTCTACTTCTGCTTTTCAAAGATGTACGGTTGTAAAAGTGCACATCTATGACAGTAACCTTCCATCAGCAGATTATTTGGATTTAAAGTGACAAGAGACCATAAAACTGAGTAGATTAAAATCTAATTATCTAAGAATGATTTTTTTGTAAAAAAAAAACAAAAAAAAAAAAAAAAAAAAAAACTGTAGCCCCTACATTATCTTTAACATCTATTTTGCTCTCAAAGTATGATTTTTTTTTTCTCTTTATGGATTCAGTACTGACTGGTTCTTCTTTGACTTAAATAGTTTTAAACAAATAAGTCAAGATGTTGCTTTTTATATTACTTATGATGAAGTCTGTTAAGATGAAGATGAATGATACTTATCTTTTAAAGGTTTATACAGATTTTTAGTACTTTAATGGATGTTTTAGACAAACTGCATCTTTCAAATAGAAGTAGAAATCACTCACCATCAGTAGGAAGAATCAGTCAGGAGAAGTTATCTATGTTAGACAGACGTTTGGTTCAATATTCAACATTAGCTTTTACCTAATCTCAGTCCAAAACAACTGGAGCCAAACATGAACTAAACTTGGAGCTCTTCAAGCAGCTCACAGATATTTTCTTTTATCTCATGGAAAGCAGAGCAGTTTGGACTTCTTATCCCTCCTTCTTTTTTTTGGCTTGCGAACATGGAGTGTTCAGTGAAGCAACATTTTAACGTTTCTTCATTCGTCACCTCAGGAGTGTGACTGACATGCATTAATTACAGGTGGACCAGCTGCTGCAGCACAGGAAAGCCAGGTACAGCTACTGATTCACACACACACACACACACAAAAAAAAAACACTGAAGTAAAGGCGTCAGCAACGTCAGGCTGCTTCCTATTTCACAGTCCATGTATTATCAATTAGCTATTTTGACACTTCATTGCTGTAGTTTGGATTACAGTTTAGGAAATGGAGGACACATTAACAGTTGTTTGTAAATGATAATTTTGGAGCGTTTGCTACAACAATACAACAGAAATTAGTTTACAGTAGCATACATCCTGATATATTTAATCATGGTAGGTATGATTCATTCACAAAAAGTCAATATTTTATAGTGCAATTGTTCCCAAAGAGGAGCAGGATTCTATTTCCTGCTTTTTAAACAATTAATAACTATGAAGCCAAGATGAAATATTGCACAAACCCCAAAGAAAAACAACCAAAGATATTAAAAACCAGACATTTCAAGCAACCTTTGCCACATCCTGTGTCTATTAAAACAAACCACTATCGAGCTGCTGTCAGCATGTGACAACATCTGGTGAAATAAAGTTTTATTATTATTAGAAAGCTGTCAAAAAAACTGTCAAGCTGAAGAAAGAAGTTTTCAGGGTTTGGTTGGTGCTGGGATTTTCCAACCAGCTGACAGGCATCAGGTGGGCAAAAGACTTCAAAACCCCCCAAAAACGAAAGTTTAAACTAGGACAGGGATTTCCAAACTTTTCAATGCAATTACCCCGTAAACAGCATTAGCTTCTGGGTGGGGATCCTTTTCCCAAACCAAGAGATACAAAATATGTAAAGAAATATCAACTTTTAGAATGTTTTATCCTCACTTTTATTCATGATTCAATAATTATTATGTTCTATTAGCATAAATGTTGCCTCAGATCTTCTGATTTCAGTTAGCCATGAGTTGTGCAGTGCAAAATTGCAAAAGACTTCATCTGATATTGATATCTTTTGATTACAGATTTAATCACACACGAAATTTTATTTCTTCACAGTTCTTAAAGCATTTCCATGCTGCGCTAGCTATGCTAGCAAAGAAGCTTGATAAATGTGACGGGCAGCTAATCAGCATGGCTGTGCTATCCTCGCCCTGAGTTTTCAATTTTCACCAGCTAAGCAGCAAGATAACGACGCTCCAATAACCAAACTTACCTTTATTTTTGCTTGTTTATTGAAGAATGACCTCTGACCATCATAAAACTGAAATACACAAGGAAACGTATTAGCTAACATTGCAAACTAGCCATGCTTACTGAAAGCTAAGATATATTTTAAAAATTCATAAATGACTTAAATGTACAATTTATCACACCACTGATACACAAAACAAAGTCAAGTATTATTTTCATCATTAACCAATACTTACGAACAAATCTCATCCAAAACAACAAGGTATGAAGGTGATATCAGCTTAATTTAGGAACTCAACGGTTTTACGTTCCGCCATCTTGGATCTCTATTTTATTCTCTTTTTTTTCAGCGTAACCGGACAATGTAACAAAACAGCCACCAGGGGGAGCTGTAGTGTGGTTTACAAAAACCTGTTGATCCAGTTTAACTTACAAAAGGCATTTCAGTAAGTTATTCTAACTTATCTTTTAAAAATAATGTTTGAAAAACAGATTTTTTTTAATGTAATTTAAAACTTTGGATTTCAAATTTTATTTGATCCAGGTTTTTTAAATTTTTGCTTTTTCCCCCCAATCTTCCCTTCAACTTTCTACCGACCCCATACGGTCCCCAGAGGTGTTTACATAACCAAACCACAGTAAAATAAAGTGCTTTAGTAGAGCCACTTAAATTACCTTAATTCTTTCTATATAGTTTCTTTCACCTTCCTTTTTTCTACAATGTAGAGTAGCTCTGAATCTGCTTTAGAAATTAAAAAAGTAGAAAATGTTTGGTTGGTTTGTGAATGCCATTTTCCTTAAAAATCCCATCCATATTATGCTGCAACAAGTTAACAGATCCATCCTTAAGTTCAGGGCGGCCATCTTTTAATTCAATCATTTCTACCCAGAATCAATCGGCTGGTAAATCTGCCTCTTAAATTCATTAGACTCTGGCTCATAAAGAGTGTAATTATTTGGAGTTCTGTGCCTCCATCCGGTTAGTGCAGGAGTCAATTAGGGTGAACAACTGAATGTTAACTGGCTCATTAGATGGTGGGAAACAAAGCAAATGCCACATTTCCATAGAAATGCTGCCACTTTTGTCTGTGAAGAGATAACGCGTTGGCGTCTAGTAGATCAAACAATCCATGCAGAGGATTTATTAGCTGAAAGTTTCTGATTTAATACAAACATCATTTGTAGAAAGCATTTTTTTTTTCTGAATAGATTGACTTTTTTGTGGAAGTTGCTTTATTTTGTTTTGATATGTTGAGTAAATAAGTAAATAAAACACTGACAAAATCACTATTATAAACAATGAATAGCAAAACAAAAATGGAAAAAGGGAAATCATTTCATGATTTGTGTAAACTTAATCTCTGGCAGAAACACAAAACCAGAACAGTCCAAATGAGCATTTTCAGGGATCTTTAAGAATGATATTAAAGGAGTATAGTCATACGTTTTTGTAAAACAGGCACCTATTCTTTGTTTCGTCTATACCAGGGCGCTCAGTGTAGGCTGAACTGGAAAAACACTGTGACTTAATGAGAATTTAAAAAGGTGGGATGGCCTCAGGGGATATATTATAGAGAAAATTGCTTTCAACAAAGACATTATTTTTATTCTTCAGAATACAAATATAAGAGTGTAGGATTCTAAATTGAGTTCTGGCACTTTGATGGATTGGGAGTCCGATTTAGACAGACAGACAGATAATACTTCCTGACGATCTGTCGCTACTACGTATTTAGCTTTAAAATGTGAAATTGTGTATTTATTGTTGAGGGATTCAGAGAATGCTTTGCTTTCAGACTCAATTAGCCTTTGTGAGAACCTTAGTAACATTGCATTTTTCCTGTACTGTTTGAAAGGGAAATCTAAAATCATGCAATCCTAACATCATTTGTTAGGAATTTAATAAAAACATTTTATTAAAACTTAGCTTTTTTGTAAATTTAATGTATTCTTATGATTTTTAATTTTGTGGTTGAAATCACATTTAAACATAGCTGTGCTCATACTTTATTTGCTATTTTATATGATAGACCAACACAAAGTAATACCTGGCTGTGAGAACAACATTGATTCACTTCATAAATCTGGCTTTTCTGGAAAAAAACCCACAGAAGCAGGCTGAAGGAGATCTTCTGAAAAGTTTTGACCTATAGTACGTGTAAAATGAGACAACTAGAATGGGATGAACTCCGTCCTGGTTGTGATGCAAAGTGGTGGCAGCGTTATGCTGGTCTGAGTTAATAGGAAGATAAATGTAATTAAACATATTGGAAGAAAATCTGCATCCAGCAGAAAAGACCAAATGAGCATGAAATGATCTTGAGGATCATTTTTATAGATCTTTTTTAAAAGACATTTTAAGACTTTTAAATGTCTTTAAATTTGATTTTCAAGTGTGTATTTTGTCAAATTAGCAAAAAAGAAAGAATAGAGGAGTAAATTTGTGAGAAAAGTTTGGAAATGTTTAGATTAATTTCTAAAAATTATTTTTTAGAAATTATTTATTTTAAAAAAACCATTGAAATTTTTGAGTTTGAAAAGTCAAAAAACAATGCTAGAAAAAACTCAAGTCAAAAATAAAGAAGCTCAAAATGTATCTCTTGGATGTTTATATCATAATTTGTATTGTTTTGAGAATAAATGGTGTAGGTTTGGGATTATAACCTTATATAGTTTATAAAATGTGGGAAAATTTCTGTATATGTGAAAAGCTTCTAGATTGTTCAGTATTTTGGTAAGGATCTTTTCTCATTTTGTCTGGAGAATGCTGACCTTAAATATAGATCTTTTTGTTTGCAGAGTATAGATCCAGCAATCACACACACAGTTACACACACATATATGATACAGAACCTGCCAGACCTTTGGGTTTTGCGATGAAACAGAGGAAATAAGAAGAGTCACTCTGGACAACAGTCTCACATTTCTTTGAGAGAGAAAGAGAGAGAGGAAGTGATGCTTTGCTCTTGCAACCACAAAGCCGGCCGGGAGAAATCGACGCAGATATTACCTCTGCTCTAAAAGCGCTACAGCTGCAAACATACAGCGACGGAGGAATAAAGCAATTCTGAAAGGGAAGCAGACCAGAATACAACAATGAAAATAAATTATCTACAAATAAAACCCAATGCATTCAGAAGCAGTCAAACGAAACCCGTTGTTGTTTTCCCAGTCACAAATAAGAGCGGACTGGTGAGAACGGGGAGAAATGTTATTCAATTTTTCTCCTCATCCATCTCCGTATATCACCATGACGCCACTGAAACTGTTTTCCTATCGGCAAATGCGGCAATGCTTTGGTGATAAATCACAAGCACAAGCTGTGTCCTCCAGCTCAGCTGACATGATTCCAAACAATTAGATTTTTCTCTCCGTTCGCGCCGATGCATCTTCCTGACCTCAGCACCAGGAAGTGAAGTCCGGCCACCAATGAGATCCAAACGCAATCAGACGATTGTTTTCCATTTTTATTTGATAATTACATATCCTTTTTTTAATTTTTTTAAAATCACAATCAATTCGGTGCAACACATAAATTAAACCCTGCAACCGTTGGAAGCCATGTTCGTTTGTGGCTACAATTAATACAACTCAGAGTGTAAACATTGCATGTGCAACCAAGGTTAAACATTTGCAGCTGTGCCCTCTGCTTCTCTGGTGAGAAGTGTTTAGTGAGAAGAGGCTACAAACAAAAGAGAGAAAAAAATGCTAATTAGTAACTAGAAATTACATTAAAAAAAAACAACCAAAAAGCCTCATGAAAACATGTGATGAGTTTCTCACAGCTGGAAACAAAGTGAGGGTGAGAGCTGGAAAGAAGGGAGTGGGAGTGGAGGTGGGTGGGAACAACAGCAACTCGGAGAGTTTTGAAGAGACGTCAAATGATCCACGGTGTGTAATGGAGAGTGAAGGCCTCGTTACAGTCAGCAATTACCAAACATAATAGCTCTGGAGAGGACATGCTGCCCAAAACAGTTTTTTTTCCTTAATTTGGATATATATATATATATTTTTCTTCTTCCTATATGCCAGAAGACTCTTTTCAAGATATTGACAAACATAATAAAAAAAGGCTATTGTGTTTGTGCAGAATTTCCTCTGATGGGAAAAACACAGACTCTCAGATGTTGTTCACTTTTGCCTTTTCGATCGTTTTTTTCACGCCTAGGACACGCCGAGGAGTGCCAATAAGGCTTTTGAAGTCGCACGTCTTTGTGTGCATGAACAGATTGGGAGCAAAGAGAGCACCAGAGCATGACAATATAATGAGTTGACTAATCATAGCTCTCAGCCAAGCAGACAACGCAGCTATTGTCAACAGTCACAATATTGGCTCCAGAAAACAGAGACAAAAACTTTTGAAGTGAGCGGCTTTTAAAGAGAAATGAACGGGAAGAAACATGGCCACAGGAAATGGTGCCTGAATGGAGAAGGCTTGACATTTTAACCAGGGTGAAGTCAATGTTCACTGATTGGCTGTGGAAGAATGAAAGTGTAATAATTGGTAAAAAACATGTGGGGTTGCACCTTCACACACCTTGCAGTATTACGTGTTCTCCCTTTTATAGCACAATCAAGCAACTATGTTAACTTCAGTTGTTATAAAAATGCTACATCAAATATGACATAAAAGAGATTTAACTTTGTAATTTAGCGGCTTTAAATTGGGTGTCTGGCTCTTTAAAAACTCCTAGTCTTTCTGAGACTCTGCTTTCAGGAAGTCATAACAACATGGTTCCCCTATTAAGCCTTTAGCAACATTTTTTACCAGCGTTGCATTGAGAAATAGCTCACATAATGAGCTTAGATGATGCGCCGTTATTCCACCGGGTGTTTGCTGTTGGCTAGTCTGAAGGAGCTGAGTGGGGGGACATCGCTCTGTGAGGCTCAAAAACTTGGAAACTTCAGCTCTGAGGAGGAGCTGCGTCTGGAAGGCGGGGCTTGGTTCACCCAAGCGTTTTGCACAGCTGAATGGTTGCCATGGAGATTAAAAGATTTCTCAAACATGCATGAAAGAATCAAGGCAACAATCCAGCTCTGTTTTTGATTATAATATGATGTAAAATTAAAAAAATAGATTTTACATACATCTACTTACAACACAAATAGACTTGCCTTGTCTTTCCAGTCCTGCTCAATACGTCATAAACAAAACATAAATAGACCTTCAGTCCAAGAACTTCACATTTTGGCTTTGCTCACCATCATAACAGACTGTAGTCGCATCTGCGTCCCTGCAGACAAGGACCTGTGCCATAAATCCATGTTTCACTCCATCCTCACTTTGAACAAAGAACCAAGTTAAAGATCTGTGCTTGAGAAAGAGATCGACCAGTTGCAGCGAAGCCACTGTTTCCCAGCCCACTGGAAAATATCTGCCTCAGTTTTAGAGAAGCTGACTCTGCGGAAGAAGATCAGGGACACTGAAAAAAAAAAACATTCTGACTTTTTTCCCCCTCAGAATTCTTTGTTTTTTTTAAAAATCAGAATTCTTTTTTTTTTATTCAAATTCTAACTTTAGTTTCAGAATTCTGATTTTTCCTCAGAATTCTGAAATTTTTTAAAATCAGAATACTGTCGTTAATTTCAGAATTCGGGGTGGAAGGGAGTTGATCAGAATTCTGGCTTTCTCCTCTGAATCTAACATTTTCATCCTCTGAGACCAAAAGTCAGAATTCGTAGATTAAAATCCTAATTCTAATCCTCTTCCGCACTAAACTCTTCTCTACCGCCTCCCTGAGTTTCTGTTGCAGTTTTAATACCTTTATTTTGTTTCAGAAATTTCCGAAGACAAACAATCCTAAAAGGTTTCTTGCTTTAGCTTTTCATAACCGCTGATGTCCGCTAAAAGCAATCAATATCAGTTTGAACTATGATTCAAAAGTTGTTTTTATTTTACGATAAAACAAAGTTAAAGGCAGCATGAGTAAGCAGTACTTTTCATAGAAAACAAAAACTAACAGGGCATATGAAGCAGTAACAGCTTGTGGATTGCATTTGATTGGTTCTGCTGTCTGGAGCAAAAGGAAGAAGTTGAAGTAGAACTTTCTAAAGTAGAATGATATAAAAATTTTTGGTTTATTTTCTTTTCAGAGCTCATGAAAGAAGTAATCATAATGTGTCTGATTTAATTTAAATGTTTTATGATTATGTCTCCTTTTAAGGGGTTATTCCATTTGAGAAGTGCTAATCAAACTTTATCATTATAGTGTTTGTGTGACTAATGAATCTACTTGTCTGAACAGATGCAGCAGCGCCAGAAAGTTTATCAGGAAGTGTCAGGACCAAGGACAGCTCCTCAAAAACACACCTCACATCATTAGTCAGCCTTCACAAAGAACATTTTAGAGTTTAGTTTTAGAGTTTCAAAAAGCAGGTAGATACAAAAGTAAAAACCTAATCTGTTAAAAACAGGGGAGAAAAAGCAGACACACACACACAAAACTAAAGCATTGATTCAATGTGAGAGAAAAGTGAGAAGTTTACCGCAGGAGAAGAAGAAAGTTGAGTTGCTTCCTCTAGGAAGGCGTCACATCTGATTCAAAAGAGAAAGAAAACATAAAGTTAAAAGTTGAAATAACAGCACATATATCACATCGGAAAGAAAAAAGAAGAATGCAGGTCAGAAAAGTCAGTGAAATTCGATTGAAATGTTGTGGCATGACCTTAAAAAGGCCATTCATGCTCTGAAATCCTCCAATGTGTCTGAATTAAAAACATCCTGCACAGAAAAGTTGGTCAAAACTCCTTTACAAACTCATGTTTGTTTTGGGCCAAATCAAGATCATGAATGCTCTTAAAGGGCCGGTTGTGCCAGAGTACATTGATAAAACCTGTTCATAAACTGTTAAAATATCAATGAATTCTTAAAATTAATTAGTATTATTGAATATCTTTCAGTGATTTTATAATTTGGAAATAATTGCCCTTTTTTATGACGATAAATGCAACTTTTTATTACTTGCTGTATAGATCCTGGACTATAATTTAACACCATTGAAGGCTGAGGCATCTGTTAGTACAAGTAACAAAGTTTATGACAATCTCCAATAAACCCCCAAGTATTAGTGCAAAAAAAGTGCAGGGATTTTTTGATACTTTTAAAGCAGTACCAACATTTGTACCATGAGTGATTTCCTTAAAAACAATTCTCTCTTTGACATAAGCTTTTCATAAAAATGCTCAAAGCATTAGTTGTATTTTTTCAGTAGTAGATCCAATATTCAGTGTGAAAAGTGAGCCAAATATAAAAGACAGCAGCTGCTTTACGCTTGCATGATTTGATTGAGCTTTGGCGCAATCACAGGCTGGAATCTGTAAATGAGACTCTTTTTAAGCAATGTAAAGAAATGAAATGTTTTATTTTTTTGTGATTTTTCCTTTGAGTTATTTTGTTAAAACTTAGGACAAAATTTGAACAAAGTTTATCAGTACCAATATCAATATTATCACAAAGAAATATGTGTTTACGCCCAGAGAGGGACTTTTTCCCCCAACAAATAAAATTTTTTATGAGTTAAAATGGATGTGCAAACATTTGTTTTGATTATTTGTCCGTTATGAATCTGCTGCCCGGACTTTGATCCACTCACTGTTTGAGCTCAGAGGTCACGACACTGAATGGTTGACTGCCCGGCTTGATAACCATGTGAAGCATATCTAATTTTTAAAATCAGTTTTGAAAGGCTACACATTCTCACTTCCTGTCCACCAAGGTTAAAAAATAACTTCTACCCCTCAGTTGGTGAATTTAGATATATTACATGTGTGAAGATTAAACTTCCATCCATCCATCCATTTTCTGTGTACCCTTGTCCCTAATGGGGTTGGGAGGTTCTGGTGCCTATCTCCAGCTACGTTCCGGGCGAGAGGCGGGGTCACCCTGGACAGGTCGCCAGTCTGTCGCAGGGCAACATAGAGACA
>CAEGAG010130665.1:0-10385 GCA_903067065.1 Brachyrhaphis terrabensis
ATTAGGAAGACAACAAAGTGCATAGTATTGTTTTACTTGTGTCTGAAATACGACTTTGTCTTTTCTAGCTGTCATAGTGACTCAAAGCGAAAATTTGCGCATGCGGTTGTGACGTCAGAGCCTTACGTGCAAACAGCCCATACATAGTAACACAGCACTAAACAGGGCTGGTTAAAAAACATACGGTAAAAGTCACTGAGAGGCATTAACTTGCGTCTTCCTCGACACATATATTCCACCTGTCTCACTCTTACCTTTTCTGCTGGAGCGCCCCTGGCAGCGTTAGAAAAAAAAAAAACATAAGTAAGCCGCATCGTTGTATAAGCCGCAGGGTCGAAAGCGCGTGACAAAAGTCGCGGCTTATAGTCCAGAAATTACGGTAATCAGATTCCAGCTGTGCATTACAATTGGTTGTATCAAAACAATGCAATCATTCTTGGAAAAAAATGATGTGCAGAAAAAGTAAACAGATTCAATTCAGATTAAGCTACATACATTCAACTCTGTGTACTTCTGTACAAGCCACTTTGATGGGACTTGGTGACAGAAGTGGCAGATGGATGGGTCTGTATTTCTGCATCACTATGACGTGGGACAGGGTGTTCTTCATCTTGGCAACAGAGCAGAACTGAAAGAACGATGTCTTCCTCGACAAGTTAAAGGGCATGTTCCGGTCAAACAATTTAAAAAAACAACTGAAAAGGTCTCAAAGTGCTTGGTCCTGATTTCATCTCAGATACTTTCAATACACTTTGAAACAGGCTATGACCTAAATGCTCTGAGAAATTTCTGATATGTTTTTATTTATAGGAATCCATCTGGATTCCAACAAGAGGGAGATGCTTAGGCATAATTTGGTTTTCTCTCTCTCTGACTGAAGTATTCATCCACACACACCCTCTGAATAATTATTTTACCATAAATGTAACTGAACTGTTTTATGTTTTTGTGTTGTTGTTGTTGTTGTTTCTTTGTTTTTTTCATTTAACCACTTAGGCCTGTGTTATTCCCATTTTCTTTATTGAATTTAACAGCTTGACATGTGTCAATCATTAGGACAATAAGAACACTGTAGTCACAGATAACTGAGAGAAAAGGAAGTGCAAGCTGATTTCTCCCAAAACCCCACCCACCTCAAACACACCCCAGTCTAGGTCTAAGCACAAGAGAAACAGCCAACAGAGATACAATCCCTGCAACAACTTCTAGCAACACGACATACGCACACACCTATCCACACACATTCCAAAGAAGGCAGAGAAAGAGAGAAAACTGTTTTATGGTTTTATCTGATCTTAGAATACATCTATGTAACAGAAAAGCCCAACTGCTTGGGAACCGTGCCAACCGTTGCTCTTTCAACCTCTAATGTCTTGATTAATATTTTCACAAAAACTTGACTGCATGAAGGAAGGATGGTACATTTCTATCAAATTTCATTCATTGTCCCTTGTTTTCAATCTTCTAAGATTGAATTTGTTTGAGTTGATTTCAAAACGTGCAGTGTTCAGATCCACCACCAAGTCATCCGGATGATCTGAATGAATGACAGTATAAATCAGCATATTCCTGTGGTGTGGTCCTATTTTTATTCCCTGCTCGATCAGTAAAGCTCTTTTTCACATCCATTCAGTGTTTTCCGCTCATATCTTCTTTACACTCCGTGCACATGGTGCACCTCGCAATCCCTGCTTCCATCTGCCCTGCCTGCTCCGTGCATCTCCTCTCCAATGAAGGCCCATTGATTCCCTAACCGTAGCTGTAGGTGCTGCCCCATTGGCTGCTATTCTTAGACTTTTTTTTTTTCTGAAGGAGGCGGACACTGGAGTAGCTCTTGCCTCTGTTTACACACATAGTGAGCAGGCAGCAACAGTGTGAATGAGGAAGGGTCAGGTGGCGCGTGGTGCAGCGCAGCGCAGTGGTCCCTCTGCTTCACATCCCTCTCCATTCCCTCGGCTGTAGCTCCATCCTTTTGTTCTGACATCAGCCTCTATGGCGCTGCTCACAGCTTTGCCAAACTAACTGCTGCACTCTCTGTTTGAACTGGATTTAAGCAGGATGCTCTGCTAATCAGGAGAAGGAAACTTTTTATTTTTTTTTTTTTTATCCGCCTCCTATGTGCAACTTTGTGCTGAGATGCCAGAAGTGAACTGTTTTATCTCTTCGCCGCTGATGTTTGCTCAGGTGAGAGGAGGGTGGCCATGAACCTGATGGAGGGGTGAGACTGCACCTGGGTTTAGTGTTACCTGTCTACAGGCTGAGAAGACACCAGCACCTGCTGGATGAAACATGAGACAGAATTTTCTTAAATATATTCTGTTGGTTTCCTGCAAAGTGCATGAATCATTGTGTTCTTTGCAACCTTTTGCAAACCTGTCATTATTTTTCTCAGCTGATCACATTAAATAAGTTTTGTTTGTATATCATTTTCCAGAAAAGCCTCTGTTTTAATTCGCTACTGAAAAAGTCCAACTGAACCAACTTGTTGTGTTCTGTTTGATGCACCTCATGCATGCTTCTTTTGTATGTCCTCAGTTCAAGAGAATGCTGAACCGAGAGCTCAGTCAGCTGTCAGAGACCAGCCGCTCTGGGAACCAGGTGTCTGAGTTCATCTCCAGCACCTTTCTCGGTAAATAGCTTCTCCTTTTAGGCTGCTCCAGGTAAACGTGTGTGGATGGTGCAACAGTATTCATACTAATCTTTTCTTATTTTGTCACTTTGCAACTACAAACATCCATATGTTTTAATTCAATTAAAATCAAATTCAGTTCAAAAACACTTTTGAACTGAATTTTCCAAAGGGAAATTAAATGTTGTAACTCATATTAATTCAATGTTTTTCAAAGAGTTACGGTAGATGTTGATGACTGTTGGAAGGAAAGATCTAATGTAGCAGTCTGTGTAACAGCGGTTTGAGGAAGTCTCTGACTGAAGACACTGTTTTTCTAAGTCAGACTTATAGAGAGGGCGGTCAGTGTTGTCCATTATTTTTGCTAAATATAGCGAGAAATTGATTAAGTTGTCAACAGTGGGGTCACTGGCAGTCAGCCCTCCCTCATGGCAGTAGCTGATTTTTGGATCTTTGCAGAGGAAGATAAGATCAGTTTCACAAGAAAGTATCATTTGATTACTGAACTCTCAAAGTTCAGGAAATTGGGGAAAATTTATCAGCTGGCTGTTTTATTGGTGGACGTCTAGTAAAACTGTGTTGTTCATTAGTTTTCAGCCTCTTTGAGTGAATACTTTGTAGAACCAGAAATTAACTGAAATTTTCTGCGCTTTCTTTTTGGCGACATAGCTCAAGCTGGAAGAAAGGTATCTGTGTACATCAGTTTAGATTTGGACTTTGAATGGACCATTCTAATCCATTGCAGCTGCATTGTATGTTAAAATCCTCATTGCTACTAAAAAAAGACTGTTTCACAATCCTGCCCCTCTCTCCCTTGCTGCTCACTGCCAGTCAGCTGGCCATAAAAAAAAATTATCCTACGCTTTTTACACCTTTCTAACTAAGGTGATTTGGAAATATTTCTGTTTGCAAAAAATGAACAAGGACAGTTATGATGGTTGTATGTTCTGCCTGAAGGCAAACCTTTTCCCCTGTTCCAATCATTTTGCAGCCTCTAGGAGGTTTTCTTCCAGGTGGCCGACTCTGATGACCACTTCTTTTTCCAGGTTAAGACAAGTATCCTCTTAGCATGATGCTATTGTCATCATGTGTTAAAGAGGGAGTGGAGTGTTCAGAATGATGTACGGCGTTGTTTTACACAACCTGTATTGTTTTGCATGAGGCCTTCAGAGAACAGGTATATTGAGACTAAACTAATTGACCTCTGAAGAAAAGCGGTCTCTAAATTTATTTAGATTTTATTTAAGGGGTATCAGAGTAAAAAGGGCTTACTGTTTATACCATACAAAGCTACACACCCTTTTAATATCTCTTTATAGTTGTGTGTCATTTAGTGAATTTCTTGGGGATTTTATGTGATAAAAAACACAAAATTTGTTTTAGTAAATATCAGAAAATATATGAATACATATGAATCTCATAAGGCACCGTGACTGTATACTTTCTCATATGATAACTGAGAAATCCCTGGACTAACTGTGTCCAACCTATTTTAACAGAGAAGCCAGATGACATGGACATTATGTCTCCTCCTACCAAGGAGAAAGACAAAAAGAAGCATCCCATGTCGCAGATCAGTGGCGTCAAGAAGGCCACCCACAGCCTCGTTCCCTCCACCATCCCTCGCTTTGGGGTCAACGCCAGTCAAGAGGAGTTCCTCGCAAAGGTACAAGTTCATCACTTACTGTTCTAAATATGGGGGAAATGCACTGAACCATGGATATTGCATGTTATTTAGTAAAACCTATCTTACACCCTGGCAGGAGCTTGAGGACGTTGACAGATGGGGACTCGACATCTTCAAGGTTGCAGAGTACTCTGGAAAACGCCCACTGACAGTCACAATGTACACAATCTTTCAGGTGCCCAAAGTTATAGGAAAACCTCAGACGCTGTTATATCAGATAATGGCATGGTGTACTAAATCAATGAAATGTCTTTTTACATTTCACCAAATAACCGGCGTCTCTATATCCTCTGAGCCAGTGTCTGTTTTGTTCTGCTTCTGTAGGAGCGTGATTTGCTGAAAACATTCAAGATTCCTGCAGACCATTTTATTAACTTCATGATGACACTGGAGGATCATTACCGCTCTGACGTGGCTTACCATAACAACATCCACGCTGCAGATGTGGTGCAGTCCACGCACGTGCTGCTGTCCACCCCTGCTCTGGAGGTACAGCTGGACAGAAACACGAACAGTAGGATCTGTTAAAGCCAAGCTTCATCCATCACTAATGCATGTTGACTCTCCTGTTTGGCTTTGTAAGGCCGTATTTACTGATCTGGAGATTCTGGCAGCACTGTTTGCCAGCTCCATCCATGATGTGGATCACCCTGGAGTTTCCAACCAGTTTCTCATCAACACCAGTGAGTTTACATAATTCCACAAAGATAGTGCAAGTTTGATTTGGACAAAGTGTTTTTCTCATCCTTATTGTTGCCTTTGATGTGTCCATTAGACTCTGAGCTGGCCCTGATGTACAATGATCTGTCAGTGCTGGAGAACCATCACTTGGCCGTGGGCTTTAAGCTTCTGCAGGAAGAAAACTGTGACATCTTCCAGAATCTGAGCAAAAAACAGAGACAGTCTCTGCGCAAGATGGTCATCGACATGGTAACGCCAACATCTCAACCCGCTCAGTTTAGCTGCTGCTTTGTTTTTTTTTAGAGAGTTTCACCTCTCAGGTGTAATTTAATCTGATTGATGCGCTTGCAGGTGCTGGCCACTGACATGTCAAAACACATGAACCTACTAGCAGACTTAAAAACCATGGTGGAGACAAAGAAAGTAACCAATCTGGGTGTTCTCCTGCTGGACAACTATTCAGATCGCATACAGGTGAGAAATGCTTTCTAACAACAGAAGTGAAGAAGAAACAAGGAAAGAAAGAAAAGCAGAATTCAGTCATTTATCTGTGTTTTAAATGCGCATTGTGAAAAATTTCATTAGAAAAGGTTCATGGAAATGGCAAAATTCAACTCCCTCAATGTAGGTGTGCATTAGAATTGTATTTCTTTCTTTATGTCTGCAGACATAAACATCACTGACATGATAGAACAATTACAATTTATTCCTGAAAATCTCTCTCTATTTTCCTGAGATGTGTGGTCCATTCTAGTTTGCAATGTTGAATTCCTGTTTTTCTTATAACAAAGCACAACGTCAACATCTGACATAATCACACTTTGTGAAGCCTGGTTGATTCTCTCATAGAAACATGCCTAAGTCGAGTGTTTTTTTTTCCCTTTTTTGCAACACATTAAAAGTTTGCTCAAAATTTTAATGTCATTTGGATGAAAAACTTGTGTGACTTTATGGGTCCTTCCAAAGTATTCATGCATATTCATGCTGGTCTTTTATGTGATAGATCAACACAAAGCAGTCTGTGATGTTACAATCATGCACTGATCCGTGTTGGGCTGTCCAAGAAAATCCCAATAAAATCCATGGAAGTCTGAGGTTGTAATGTCAGAAAATGTAAAAAAAAAAAAAAGTTTTCTAAAGTGCTGTGTTTATTCAGTCTTCCGCTGACTTCTTCATGCAGGTTCTTCAGAACATGGTGCACTGCGCGGATCTGAGCAATCCCACCAAACCCCTTGAACTGTACCGTAAGTGGACTGACCGCATCATGGTGGAGTTCTTCACTCAGGGCGACAGGGAGAGAGACAAAGGAATGGAGATCAGCCCCATGTGTGACAAACACAACGCCTCCATAGAGAAGAACCAGGTAGGGAGAAATGCACCAGCTAGGTCAGGGCGCTCAGCCGAGCAGATCATACTGACAGCATGTGTTTTCCAGGTGGGATTCATTGACTACATCGTCCACCCGCTCTGGGAGACATGGGCTGACCTGGTGCACCCTGATGCTCAGGAGATCTTGGACATGCTGGAGGACAACAGAGAGTGGTACCAGAGCATGATCCCTCGCAGCCCCTCGCCCAGGCCCCACAGCCAGGGAGGGAGGGGCTCTCTGGAGGAAGCCTCGGCGCCCGGCGAGGGCCCTGGTTCCACGACGACTGAGAAGTTCCAGTTTGTGCTGACTTTAGAGGAAGAGGGTGAGTCTGACACGGAGGGCTCACCAAGAGAGGAGAAGGGTAGCAGGAGCCTAACCAAACACAGCAGTGCGTTTGATTCTGGATCGATACCGACTCGACGGCTCAACAAGATCCTCACCAGTGACTCAGGCAGGACATTTTCTCTGGACTCTGAGAAGGATATGGCAGAAGACAGAGAAACAGACCCAGAAGGCCCTTCTGTGGTCCCGCGTTTCAGACTCGGCACATAGCACCAGCCACAAGCTTCTCCCCCTCAGATCTTTTTTGTTTCACTCAGATTGATATCAGTGCCTTGTCCTCTGTCACTGTTCTTCCTTCACTTCAAACGGATGCCATCCTTCTCCAAGTCTCCCCCAACAGGGTGACAGTGTGAAGTTACTGAAGTTCAGATATTTGTGTGGAGGATGAGGATGGTTCTTTGTACTGAAAAAAACACTGACAGGTTTGAACACTGTTCCATGAAAGACACAAAACAACTTTCCTACCTGTCTGTTGTCTTCTTTGTTTTTATATAATGAGGATGAGAAGTAAAAAATCAAAAGGCTCTACCAGTCAGTCAAAGGTCTAACACTAAAGACTGAGGTGTCTTCTGAGAATTTGTGATGAAACTGAGGAAGTGATGAAGCACTATAAAAAGGTCCTTAGTTGTTGCCATGCAGATTAGAAGGAGAGAGCTATTCTGCCTGATTTTTATCAGGAGGTTGTAGCATATTCTTCTCTCTTATCTCCATTTATTCTCTATTTGAATAGTGAGTAAAAACAGAACAAAGAGGAATAAAGTTATTGGAGTAAAACAACATGTATGTAGACTAATATGTGTAATATGAACTAAATGTAGCATGTTTTGATTGACTACTTCGCTGTTACTATACTGGCACACCAACACTTGTTTTTGCTTGAGATGCAACGTGCTTTCTGTTGTGTTCATCAGACAGATATAATGTTTTTTGTCACCCCCACCCCCCCTTCTTTTTATTATAATCCTAAAGTGGCACATTTTCATTCAGAATTAAGAAACAAAGCCTGTATCACTGCTGGGCTGTTCAGGAATTACACCCAAAGACTTTCAGGGAGAGCGGATGCTGCCTTCTACTGTCGAAAAAACAGAAATGATTGTCTGGTACTGAGGCAGGGTTTTCCATTCAAAATGTATCAGGAGTTTTCTTGTACAGTTTTTATTATTTCTATTATTTCTTTAAAATTTTGCATTCAAGATATTTGGGTCAAAATGAGTTTTATGTGGATTTTATTACACTGGTAAAGCCCTGTTAGTGATTTTTAAGGGTTTAAGCCAAAAATGACAGCTGTTTTATGACAAAGAGCGATCAGTGCAGATGTCAAGCAGAAACTACAAAAAAAATTACCAGCTTTGAATACTTTTAGCACTACATTCACATCCATTTTAGTCAGACATCAGTTCGATGACTGTGTTTTTAAACGACTCAACAAATAGGATCAATGAAGCTGTAAAAACCCAGGGGGTTACCAAGGGAGAGTTGCCTATGCCACATTTTTCCTCTTTTTTTCCCTTTCACAGGTCAATATTTTGCTCTTTGGAGGGAAGCAATCAATGCCACCAAACAAGTGCCAAGCAAGTATGACACAAGTAGTACTGTACTTTCCATTTTGCCACCGGCTACTTTCCATCAGCAGCTGATAAAGCTGGTTGATTGTAGCGCTCCGTGTGCCAACCGGACCATAGTGTCCGTGGTCATTTTGTTTTAGCTCCTATTCAGATCACTGAATCAGATGTTGTCTTAAAACAGTCTTTTTTTGTGATTGAGTGATTGGGTTGACTTTTTGTTGTTGTTAAATCAGATGCACTTTGAATGGTACTTTTACAGTTCTGCACTTCCAGTGCACTTAAACATGTATAACATGACTGTGTTACTGTTTTTGTCTGTTATAGCTGGTGGTTTAATTGCAAGGGCTGGACCACTACATGTTATAGTGTTGATGGTGTCATAGGGACTTCTTCGAAAAACTGTAGAAAAAAGAATTGTGTTAAGTTGAAATGTGCAACTTTGTCTGAAGGATTCAAACCACATGAAGAGTTCATTATAGCTTACTTAAGAATTAGGATTGTCTTACATTTGTTTTATTTTATTACCATTTAAAAGAGTAAGTTATGTTTTAATGTTTGAATAAGCTACAAGTTTCTATTGAAGCCTTATTTTAATTTGATACTTTATTTTTTTGTTTAAATATATTCTCTGTCTGCAAATCCAAAACAGTGATAAACCCTCCAACACTCAAGGGTGCCTTCAACACTAAGGACTATTTAACATAACTTTAACCAGCACACCAATATGCAATGATTACACCTGTCTTCGTTCTAAGTGATTTTGTATTTTCCTCACAGAGATCCATGTGCAATGTATTTTTGTCTTTGCTAGTTGTTAGCACAGTGAAGTGAATGGACAGTGCCTTTATAAAGGCTGATGTGCATTCAAGTTGAATGAGACAAACTGTGACTATTACTCAGATTTTTTCTCTCTTTTCTTTTGAATCTGCTAATAGTACAACTTTTTATTTTTTTTTGCAAAATCTTAGCTTTTTCTGCAGATGTGAGTGTGTGACAGACTTTCTCCTGTTTTCTGAAGCATCTCAGGCCTGTCTTTCTGTTTGCCCTGAGCTCACCATATGGTTTATGATGACCATGCAGTAACTGTGCTGATTAGAGACCTCAGTTCACCATGAAGATAGAAACATACAGTAGTCTGTGACCTGTGTTTATGCACAGATCATAAATGATATGATGAGATGCTGCAGTTTTGACAATCCAAACTCTGCTGTTTAACTCTGGGTGTGTTGCTCCTCCTTCCAACTACAACTTCCCAATAAAGACAAAACCTCTTTAAAGACATGCTTTTGTTTTTGCTTTATTTTTTACACTAGCAAAGGTGGTCATAAATAAATTTGATATATTTATTTATTATATAGATAAATAAATATATTCTATCAATTGAAGTTATTGTTACTTGATTGTGCTATAAAATGGTACTATGCACCTGGAAAACACTCGCTATGTTGTCAAATATTGACAACATAGCGAGTTGTCAACTTTATCTAGAACAAAGCTGGAAGAAGTTAGAGGATCCAAAAGGTCCAAAATGTATTTAGAACAGGCTAGAGTTATATGTGCTCTTCTGATAGTTTTAGTCAACAGCCTTGCTGCAGCATATACAAACTGAAGACAAGCTAGTGAGGGAGTCAGGGTGTACTGTGGTACCAAAATCTTAGCAGCAGATAATTTCAGTCTAGTAAGCTAACAGGCCTGGCCTCCATTTTTGGGAATGGTTTGGTCTTGTACATCCAACGAACGCAGGGATTAGATTGAGATCTGGGGAAGTCATATGCTATATCACCACCAGTGATGGCATAGTTACTTTGAAAAAGTAACTTTAATCAGATTACTGATTACTCCTTGAAAAAGTAACTCAGTTAGATTACTGACTACTTGATTTGGAAAGTAACTAAGTTACATTAAAAGTAACCTTTTAGTTACTTTCAGCAGCTGCTAACAACAACGCTCCGCCACCTGTGAAAGTTACATTGATCTTTGCCAATACTCAATTGTAAGTTATTTTATAATGGTAACATCAACAATGTGTCTCCAGTCATAAGGTTGAACTGAAGAGGAGATTGTTTAATGGTTACAACAGTCTATAAAAAAAAAACGTTAGTAATTTGTATT
>CAEGAG010130666.1:0-12839 GCA_903067065.1 Brachyrhaphis terrabensis
CTGCATATAAAGTGGATGGGAGAAAAGTTTAGATAATGATACACAAACAGACTTCAGCTTAAACTGCACTCAGAGATTCTCTCCTTTATTTGGTTCTGATGCAGAAAAAATTAAGTTGCCGCTAAAGCTAAAGAGCTAATGCATGAAGGAGGAATATTTAGAGTGATCTGTTATTGATTTAATGCAATCAGCATTTTGTTGTGATAAAAGAAACATAAAATATAAATAAGCAATGTTAAACATTTTCTTACCTTCTAAACTTTTTCTTAAGCATTTAGGTTAAGTTTAATATTCCTCTTGTATAAAAATCATAGGGTGAAAGTGTTTTGAACAGAGAAACTGGTTTTAACAGGCTGTGTTACAAATACGCAACATCACATCTATTCAACATGTCAAAAATGTTCTTATAACCATCAAACTGTCCTTGTAACTGTAGTGTATTGCTTAAAGAGAATCCAAATGACACATCATCCTTATATGGCACTCACTTCCTGTTCTTAAAAAGCATGTCTAGAAAAGCCTCTTTACTGACAAAAGTATTTTTAGAATTGTTTAACTGTTTTAAAAAAAAGCAACATTATTTTTACTTGTGTAGCATATTGTGAATATTTATAGGTCTTATGGCTTCAGAGTGTGATGATATTTACTCTTTTATGATTAAACGCTGTGAATTTGGTTGATTCAGGCTTACTTTCATTGAGAATTTAAGCTTGCAGCTTTACTTTGCGGAGCATGATGGGTAACTGTAATGCTTAGCAGCAGTGAAACAAATACAACTGAAGCTTTGCTGGATTTATTCATTGCTCAGTACTCACAAATATAATCAAGTATCTGATATATCTCACCACTTTCACCAGCACCCTTGTGTGCTCAGACTCCCAATTTTTTTTTAAAAAAATGCCATGCTTAAACCTGACATTCCACTTCATTACTTCACCAGCCCTCCTGTCCCTTCCTTTATCAGCCCACACATGTCACTTCTAATGGAATAATAAGCCTTCACACTCATTCCAAGGCTTGCATCTGAGCATGCAGCTTTTGTATTCTCGACTGTGTGCTTTATCCTCAAACATAGGGCAATGTCTCTTCCTCCTGCAGAATTCTCAATTCCCCGGCTTGTTTTGTGAAGATGGATGGAGATTCATTTGGTTTCATTATAACGCCTGACTTATTTATGGCCTGCCTGTGCAGCGCCTCTTGGCCCACTGTGGCCTGGTAAAGATGCTGGGGGCTGTGGCGTTGATGAAACATTCCTGTGTCCAGGGGTGGGGGTGTGTGAGGATGGGGGTGTTTCTCGAAGGGAAGCGCTGCTTGTTGAAGGGAGGGCGGAGAGGTGACAGAACAAGAACCACGGACAAGGCCACCAGAATCTAATTCCACTAGCTCTGCCTAGCTACAGGAGTCCTCTTTTAAAGCCTTTAAAGTCTTGCACTGCTTGGCGCTCGGCTGTTAAGCGAAACCACACAATGCGGTCAAACCCTATTAAAGCATTTGCAATAAAAGGTAAACCACCCTTTGGAGAAAGTCACCCTTAAACTCGCTTTTTAGTGCATAACTTGTGCACTGTTTTGAGTTCTGCTGCAGCAATCCCAAACCTTTATCTGGAGACCCCCCTCCACCCTTTCCAAGGCGCTCTAGCCTTGGAGATTACTGCTTCACAACCCTAGAGCAGGGATGCTGTCTGCCTGGTAATTTAATGGCTAATCCCCTGCCTCTTCCCTACAAATCTCTTCCCTGATAAAGGGGTTGCTTCTGCATTAGTAAACATGGGAGTCTTGACTTCCATGGCTTAAAATAAGACAAGAGAACCAGTTTGGGAAGACAGCTAACCAGTCTCTTTCACAGACTTTGCATTTTGTGTTGTCACATTCAGCGTTTATTTATACCATTGAAATGCCTTTAAATTTGCTTAAATTATGTGTCATGCTTTTTTTGCACATATTGGTAAGGAGATTCCTAATTCCCCTGGCTCAGTGTCTCATGGGGTTAGCAGTTTTATGGTTTGATGTTGAGCTGTTACTGCCTCAGAGTGTCATGCATTAAAGGGAGATCCCAGTTCATTGTTAATTTACATTTATTAGCTTTCTGACCCAAATAAGTTATTTTAATGATTTCTATGACTAGACATGATGCCTCACTTAAAAGGCATTTGCTTTCTCAGATCTTCCTTTGCAAGCTGATTCTGTGTGCTGTATGGAAAACTGCTAAAGAGACCAAGCATGACAAGAAAGTAGGCTGCAGTTCTCATGGGAGCTTTAGGAGGTTATTAGCTTAGGCCATCTGCATAATTTCTGCCTCTTGGTTGGCGGTTCACCTCCTGTGATTGACTAAGAGCTAAGCCTGAAGTTTTAAAATCCATAAAAACTAGCTCAGCCAAGTTTAACAGACCCATGACAGACAGCATTTAACCAGCCTGTGGAATGACTGCAATGGGTTGTCAATTGTTGACCTGACAGAGACACTTTCCACATCAGGGTGAATCTGATGAGGTGAGCGACGGGCTCCTGTACCGACTTGTCTTCCTGTGTGTGGAACAACCTGGTGTTCAGCCTAATCAGTCTCAGAAACTAAGATGACATGTCAGGAGGAGTTTGGACAGGCTTTTCTTTTCGAGTGGGTTGAAAAACTCGTCTATCACATAGAATTGAAATAAAACACACTGAAGTCTGGGACTGTAACATGACAAAATGCAATCCAATACAAAACGGTGTGTAGTTTTGAAATTAAGAGGATGGAATTTGGCTTTTGACTTCTGTTTACAAAGTTAAACTTGTGTAGCATGTATATAAATTCACCCTGTTTTAATACGATACCCTTAAATAAATTCAGTTGAAACAATGGCTTTCAGAAGTTATTTATGTATTAAATAGAGCCCTCCTGTATCTAACATATTTCAACCAGAGAGTGAGGCAAGAGATGGGCATTGATATTCAATGTTAACTTGCATACTGGACACTCCTGGTAGAGAATCTGCTATAGGCTCCAAAAATCTTGACTGAGATGGAGGTTGACATTCCAGTAAGACAACAGCCATAGACATACAGCCAGAGCTACAATGAAATGGTTTGTATTCTTTATATTGTTAGTGTGAGGAAGTGAGTCACAATTATACACTACGTTGTGGTAGTGTTTTCCTTAAAAAACCAATAAAGTTAATTGAAGCCTGAGGTTGCAAGAGGACAATAAGTGAAACCTTTTAACAGGTTTGGAAACTTTGATGAGGCACTATTACTCCCATGTTTGTGCTATTCTACCAATATATTCAACTTGCCCAAAGTTTTTGCAAATCTGCTGTTATTTTAAAGCTTTTTCTAATTAATATGGGCTTTTGCCACATCTAAAGTAGCATTTTTGTAAAAGTCTTTTCATGAATTGTGAAGATTAATTTAATAAAAATTACATCCTTGGCATCTCTTTTATAATAATAAATTAAAAAATTAAGAAGAAGACTCACTCAGATCTAAATGCCGGCTTTACTTGATTGGACGTGTTTGCGCTGAATATCTGGAGAAGCTCTTGCCAAGATTATTTTTTTATGAAGTGATTTGTCAAGCAAAGTATTTGATGAGTCATTCAAATCTCAAGAGCTCAAAATTAACCCAGATTTTCTTTGTGTATATTTTAGAACATGTGTGTCTAAGAAAGTGTATGTGTCTGGTTAGTGAAGGCACTGAAAAATGCCTCGTTATGGGTGGTAATTGATAGTCTGGGGGCAGATATGATTTTTCTGAATAAATATAAATAGGTATACAGAAGACAAGCATAACAAGAAGGAAAGGAAGTGGGTAAACTGTTGAACATGGTGGCGACTTTAAGAAAGGTAGAGGCCTTTTTAAAAAAAATTTAAAAAATGCATAGTTTCTTTACGATAATTCGATTAAGTGTACAGTTCTGCTGCCGTTTCTTTTAGAAAAGCACTTCTTGTCTTTAGTCTGTATCTGTTGCAAGGCTAGTGCATTAAATATAGTGCTGCTGCTTAGGTGTGGCTTTTGCCTCTTTTTAAGCTTATCTATCAGATTGATGGAGTGAATTTCAGTTGTATGCCTTGGCCAGAGATACCATAGAGAGGATAGAGCAAGAGTGGGGAGAGGGCCAGAGAGATTGGTCCCAGAGAGAGATTCATAGGTAGTAATGAGGACGTTGGTGATGTGCAGGTCAGTGTGTTGTGGCTCCGGCCTGTCAGTATAATGGACCTTGCCAGTCAGTTGGCAATCGATTGCACCGCTCACAACCTCGTCGGCCCGTTGTTCTGCACTCCTCCTGTCTGTCATGCTGCCATGCGGAGATTGAGGACAAAGCAGAATCTTCCTTCAGACGACAGATGCACTGTCTAGATACTTTCTCATTACCTGAGAGGTGGACGAAGGTGAGGTGTTGAGGAAAACGTGAGACTGACTTCACAATTTCTGCTGACGTAAGCTCAAGAGACATCCGGACTTATCCAATTTACTCTTGCCTGTGGTAGTTCAACACAAGTAAGCATTCAGTGGGTTATGTATGTTTATCAATGTGGTATGAGGCTATTATTGGGTATATAGCTATATCTTGAGGGACAAGATCTCAAGAAAAGCATGATGTAGTCACATCCAGTGCTTTAGGTTTGCCACCTGTTTAAATCTATGCTGAAACCTCTACTTTTGGCATTGGCTGTGCTTGACTTAATCTGTTGTATTAAAGGGATTTGACTAATGGCTGACAACATCCAGCAACATTTGCAAAGAAGAAGTTCCAAATACTTTAAAATCACTTTTGTGGCAGCATTTCACATAGCTGATAGAAAAGTAGGTGACAGATGATTTGTAAGTAATGTATGAAAATATTCCCATTCACTGTCGCAGACTCATCCTGTTGAGGTGACAAGTTGAAGTAAGACTGATTTGTAAGCACTCTTAGAATATTATGGATACCTAACCCTTATTTGCAATAACATCAAATTTAACATCTGTTGAAGAACTTCCTATCAACACTAAAGTGCAGTTTTACTCCATAGGTTTTGACAGAGTTGCCATACATATGGGTTCTGAGCAAAGCACTACTTTATAGCAAGAATAGAGCAACTGATGAACTATTCATCAATAGCAATACTAAAGAGAGAGATGGCTTTTTTATTGTGGGAATACTGCAAAAGGTTGACTGTTACCTGCTAAACAGGCTACTTACGTTACCATTTGCTTCAAAGCTTTTTTTTTGTGTTGAACTAAAAGTTTGGTCACAGCATTTGAGGCATTTTAACAGATTTCATGTAAGCAGGAAGGTTAGTCATCATAAAGTTGTCAGTTTAATTCCATCCTCCCCTTCCATTTGTGAATATGCCCATGTACCTGGCACTTCAACCCAAGTTTCCTGCTTATCTGAACATTAGTTGAGTGAATACATAAGCTCTAGGACTGCAGCAGGTCAATGTGACTCATAGTTCACTTTGAATGGTTGGTATGGCTTGAAAAGTGCAGTGTAAGTTTAGTCCATTTAGTTGTATTTTAAAACCAAAAACCCTTGGAGTGGACAAAATTGAACCGGAATGTTCCAGACTGAACAGAGATTCTTTAAAACATTGTTACATTCATGAAGCCTTTATTTTATTTGTTACACAAAAACTAAATCTTGTTTGTTCTGAATTTGTTGCTACAGTCTAATAATTGAAACTTCTAGTGGCTGACTTTTAGGAGCTTCAGTTTAAGGAGACAGAGCTGATGTAAAGAAAAGAATTTGAACCTGACTTAAAGCATCCAATGACTTTATGGATTTTTTTTTCTACCTACCTTCAAATGTGTTTGTTTCCACCTCAGCAAGTGGGTATTTTGGCATTAGGATTGATCGCCTTAATTAGCCTGCTATAGGCACGAGGCCTAAATTTTCAGCTTAGAACTTCATGATAGAAAAAGTAAAACATTATGTTATGATGCTTTCTGACTTATCCACCTACGCTGTTTATCAAATGTTGATATTTAGGGCACAATACAAGGCTTGATTTAACACCAAAGAGACGCACACCGGGTTAGTTTAAAGCTGGGATCTTTATAATTTATTGCCCTGTTACAGTGAGATTGATCTAGTTTTATGAACATGGCCTAAGCTGAGAGTTCCTACTTTTCTTGCTTTTTTTCATCCTCTGGCCTTTGCCAAATTCAAACTCATCTCTTTTACATTTTAAATCCTTAGTCCTCCGGAGAGCAGTGGGGATATATGCTTCCATCTGCTCCAACAGGCTGGCTCATGGCTTAGACAGGGTAAAAGACAGAGGAGGAGGCTTGGTCAGGGAGGAAAAGAGAGAGGGGAAGAAGCCAGAGCATGGAGGGAAACACAGACTGACAGAAAGACAGAATGGCTTATTAGGATCTGCCTCTTTTCACTAGTTAGTCAGGGACTGATAGGGCATCCGTCTGGAATAGAAGCCACAGACATGGACAGGAGTTGGATTAGGACCTCTGGGATCCTCTTTGCAATAGCATCTAATGCATGCTGAATATGTTAGGTTTTAACTGTTTCCACAAGGACAAGCAGTCTTGGTTTTCTTTGTGCAAATAATAGACTTTTTGTGGAAAAAGATGGATCTCTCTGTGGCATGTGCCATTTTAAATTTCCACAAGTCCGTTTCTCATGAGGAGGTCATCCTTTTTAAACAGAGCCTTATGCATTGTGCCACACACCATAAGGTATGATGTTTCTGTTTCCCACCTCAAATGCCAGATTTTACGGGAGGGGCTTTTCCCAGCCCTCCCTGAGTTTGTCTAACCCTTCCCTCAGTCAATATTAAGCTTGTTCCTCTGTAGCTCAGACCACAATGGACTCCTTTTCCATGTGCATTTTACATGCCCTGTTGCAAAGTGAAATAACGCGTTATGTCAACATAGTGTTTCTTCTGAACTCCGGCACCGACTAAAGACAAACATTCAATATGGTGTGAGACGTATTGTATATTCTTTGTCATAAACTGAATGTAGTCCACAGCTAACTCTCCTCACGTCTGTGTATGTGTTTTTTTTATTACCTGAGAGAATATTGTGGCTGACAAAGCAGATTTCTCAGCAGCAAATTTGCATTTAACAGATGTAGTGAGATAAGAAACTGCTTGTTGGATTGCAGTCCGACAACCACAGACCGTCATAGATGAGTGTGTTTGTTTTTGAGAGTAATGCGAGTAAGTTTCATTATTTTGTAAAAAGACTATTTTAAATGTCGCAATAGTGACTTTTGATTCTTATATCCTGAATAAATGTCATAACTGCACACAAATTACTTAAAATACATCTTGATGTTTATAAAGCTTAAAAATAGAGAACAATTTTAATGCTCAGTGAGAGCTTGTGGCTGGCTAATGATTAGCGGCTAATGATGCTAAAGTTAGCATCTATTGCTTGCTGTCAGTGTTTGTGTTTGTTTTTAATGAGTCTGGCCCATATTTGATCATCTCTAGTTCAAAATCTTTAATTTTCTAGACTGATCTAAGCTGGAATTGGATTCTTCTTGAAGCAGTTTGTAATTTTTGGTAACTTCAGTCTATTTTGTCTTGTTCTTGCGAACCCACAACCATGTAGGGATTTGTCTTGTGAGTCTGATGTATTGTACATTTCTAGTGTAAGAGCACAAACATTTAACTTTTAGAATATTTGAGTCAAACATCTGTAAATCAAGGCAAACTATTGTGTTCTTGATGTATGAGGTTAAGGAATAGTCAGTGAGTTGAATTCATGAATTCCATTTATTAATACCAAAATATAGCTGGTTTGTTGTTCATGCTATCCTTATGGGCTAGCAGAGCAAAATGGCATCAAACAACAGTTTGTAACTCACTTTGTTAGCCTCTGTCTAGGCTATGCCGTAAAGAGGGCGTTCCCTAATGTGCCATTTCCTTTAGCCTTAGCTTTGTGCGCACATCCTCTCTCTATGAGTGCGTATATCTATATATGAGCATGCGAATACCTGAAAGAGATAGTGGTAAACACAGAATTATTTATTCTCAACACTGTCCACTTTGTAGAAAAAAGTGAAGCGGTGAAGTGATAATGCCAATCTTACACATTCTTCAATTAGAAGTTGTAAAACTCTGGTAATTTAAAGGATCGAGTCATCTATTTTGAGATTACATTTCTATAAAATTCAAACTTTGTGAAGATTGTTGCAAACAATAAGCAGAATTGCTTCCCTACAGCAGAGCATCGAGGCCCTAGCTTCTTTCTCATGTCCTCCTCTGAAGGGTCCACAACACTCATTGCTCTTTACAGTTACTAATCTGGCCTGACACCAAGCTGATTTACAATACCCCCCTCACTCTAAGCATTGACTGACTGGAGGTAATTGATTTAGAACAGTGGGGGCACTGGCTGAAAAGCATGGGGCCCTTAAGAACCCTTCTCTTACAAACTTCAGTGCAGAATTACCACCTCAGAGCCCGTTGTTGTGAATGAATGCAATGCAGCCCGAACTCAAACCCAGAGATCGTTCTTTAAATATCCCTGCTCTCGTTTGTATTTCTCTCTCTGGTTCCTAAAATCCATCTATGAAATATCCATGAACTGAGCTCGGCCGGAACAACTGCCTCCGTTTGGCGAGCTATTGATCTACGGAGCTGTGTGTTTGCCAGTCTTTTTGCTCACATGCCTTCACTCTGTTTGTGGTGGAGGCAAGGCTTTCTGCCTCGGAGGTGGTGGGGGGCGGAGGAGTCCAAGTCCTCTGCGTGGTGTGAATGGGGGGTGCGGGTTTGTCCATGCCTTCTGTGCTGTCTGCCTAGTCATTTTACGGCACCATCTGTCCACAAGCAAACCGTCAAGTGGTGACGTCTCAGCTCATCTCTCTTGCTTGGCAGCTTGAATTTATTTTTTGATGTTTCCAGGCATCTGTTGTTGAGAATAGATCTAAGTTTATTGGGCTAAATTAATGTTTAACTATAACTCAGAATCAAGCTTATTTATTAATTTTTTGTGGTAAAATTTTAACACAAAGAAATAATGAAACTTCTTTAAATCTTTAAGCTGCAGGAAGGCTGTTGACTTAATAGATTTTCAGACTTTACTCCCAGTCCCATTCTCTAAATGTTTCCATCCATCCAACTAGCTGGCGATCTAACAATTTCCTCACAGTAATGCTGATTCCATCTCTGAAACCTTATCTCTGCAGAAATATCTTCACAGTCAAATTCTATTTATGCTTTAAAATTGAGTAATAATTGTGTAATTTTGTTCCCATTGTTTTAGGCCTCAATATGTAGGAGATTTTTAAATGTCGTATGTACAACAGACATAAAAAGTAGTAGAAAAATAATTAGGAGCATAATGACTACATAATGAAATCTGAAATTGTGATGTGATCAGATCAAATTTTGGGAGAATTAGTAGAATCAACCAATTTTGGGGAATAATAGTCTTAAGTCATTGGGAAAATGCATTTTAAATGTTTATTTCTTGAACTATGCAATTTTACACCACAAATTGTAAGACTAAAGTGAAGCAACTGATTCAGAATTTAGTGCAAGGTCCGACTCAATGCCATGTGATTCTGTCAGTCGACAAGACATGGCTAAAATACATTTTTAGCCCTGGTTTGTTTTGAAAGTTTGAATAGATTTAAATACGTAGAGGGAAATTTCCACATACCAGAGTTAATTGTGCTTTGAACATGGAAAATTCCATTTTTGGTGAATATAATTTGTATAAATTTGGCTTGAAAATTAACATTTTTAAATAGTCCACTGGACACCCAACTATACTTTTCTATGCTAGGTAAACACTGGGGAAAAAAAAAAGAAAGAAAGCTACTTCCAACACTTTATTGGTTCAGGTATACACCGCATTTCTCTCGTTTGATGGATGTCTGTTTTACATTGGGCCTGCTTTTTGATTTATTTGCAAGCCCCCTTTTTCACAGCACTTTGCACCGCAAGCCATTTTTTACCTTGCTTCGCCATGCAACATCGTCAATAATCACTCCTCGATAAATTCAAATGGAAGTGGCACTCTGGTGTGTCTCTTCGAGTCCTTGTAATACATATTGGTGTAAAACATATCGCCCTTCATTCTAGAATGATTTGATGCTGAGAAGATTGCTGGCCTTGTATTAAGGACCCCTCCCCTTCTAACAGACGTGAAAATTTATGGAGATGCTTAAATTTTGTTAAATGATCATTCAGCCATACTAAATGTCGATTGACACTTTATTATAAACTCAGTACGTAGATGTCTTTCCAGCATGTTCTTTGGAAAGTTGGCAGAGGGCCCTTAGAGATTACATCCTATATGTTGTGCATTCAAGACATATTTTTTGTATGTTTTGTATGTTTTGTTAAGTGACAACAATAAACTTGAGTGAATATTACTGGAGTTTCATGTGACAGACCAGGTCAAAGCAAGGCGTATTTGTGAAGTGGAAAGATACAAGGTTGTCAAACATTTTTTTCTAGATCAGAATCTGGATCTGTATGCTAATGACTACCTAGCAACAGTGAAACATGGTGGTGGCTCCATTATGCTGTGAGGAGAATTTTCTTAAGGAGACTGGAAAGTTGGTTATAGTTAACAGGATGGAACTAAATACAAACCAATCCTGTAAGAAAACACTTTTCTCCAGAATTGCAATGTATTTCTGTTACTTCTCATGTTAGAAGTATGTTTAGCTACAAATGCATCCTTTGTTAGAAATGGTCAAGCATTCACTAAAGGAATGCTATTTTAAGACCCTTTAGGCAAGAAAATGTGTATTTTCTTATTTAAAAAAAAGGAACTGAATTACTTGTTTGCATTTTTAATGCATTTCTAATATTGTATAAAATGAGATCAAGTGGTTAAATGAAAAATCAAATATTTTATCATCATTTTTATTTTATTTATTTATTTTTTAAGAGATTTTTCATGAAATTCATTTTTCTTCAACTTAGAAATTATGCACTACTCAGATAAAATCTCAATACCATAAAATGTGAAGAAAAAAATAAAATAAAATAAAGTTTGAGGAGCCTTACGTTTAGACTGTGCAATCCATTGCATATATTTGACCTGTCTGGTAATTAAGACACTGTGTGACATCAGGGCATTCCTTAAGGCCATCCACACAGACAGAAACTTTACTCATGTTTAATTATTACTGGAGTTCAGCATAACCAGTGCCGCCTACTTTCTATTGCTCAACTCAAGGAAATGTGCACATCTGTTAGAGGTGCCTGTCAGTCTCAGTGTCCCGGTCGGCAGTAAAGTGTTAACAATTAACTTTGTGGAATCGGCTTGTAAACAGAGGAGCTGTAAAACTCAATAGGTCACAGGACATTACCCTTTGTTGGGTGAAATTCAGTGCAGGGTCTTGTTGGGCCCCTGTAAAAAAAGATTTTAAAAAGACACGCATTGTCAAGTCTTTGGACATAGCAAGGTTTTCTAATTTGGAGGAGAGAACTCCATTTGGTTATTTTACACTTTCATTTTACAGTACAGGGCTTGCTGGCTTGCAGTAATACTCCTGGGATCTTGTGGTCAGTGATCACCGCTGAGAAAAAAAAAAAGGTAGTATAAAGCTGTGAGGGTGAGACTTCTGGGGCATGGAAAACTAATCAAGAGCCAAAAACACTGCTGTTGAAATTCAGCTTGTAACCGTGTTTATGGAGCTGTTGCAGGCTTCGCAAATTCAAACCTCTCTGGTCTGGGTTTATCACCCCCAGAGACGGCCGTGATTAGCTCTCCACACCGCTGGCCCATATATCTCAGCTGTCCCACCTCCCCGCGCCCGGCATTACCCATTAAATAAGAGACGCAGAAATGGAGGGAACATGAGTGGGAGGGTGGGGGAAACGACAGAGAGCAGAAACGCTACCTGTAGTTAGCGTAATGGTGGTGTTTACTCAGCCGCCGCCTCTCTGTCCCTCTGTCTCCCTCTGCGCAGCTGCGTCTTGCATTGCTTGTCTGTCGACGGCCATTTCTATATGGGTGGCCACTCCCTTGCAACACACATTTACAGGGGGGGTAATAAGTTGCTTGCCTCCCTGGTGTGGAAGGCAAACAGGATAGGTGTGCTTCAGGTGTGTGCTAAACCTCCCAAGTGAGCTGGCTCAAATGCCCTATTGTCCTCCACAGTTTCCCGGTTTAGATGTTCCAATTGTTGCCTTGTTAATTACCTCTCTAAATCCCTTAGTCCTCCACCTATTGCACACTTTATATACCGTATACTCTGTTTGTCACGCTCTATATTCTCAAGAAGTCCCCAAACACTTAAGAATCCGAAGCATCTTCTTAAGAATTAAGAGCCGATGCCCTGTCAAGTGATTGAAGGTTCAGACAGGTTCAATTCAGCAACCTAGTCTTCTCTGTGTGTTTTGACATGATGTTACCACAACAGAATCATCTCTCCCTAATAGGCCACGCAATCTTGACATATTGACAAATTGGGGACCCGGTGCTGCACGATAAATTGTGTTCAGCCTCTGAATCACCGCCCACATCTTGAATTTGTTGAGTGAGTTGCAAAAAAAGGTCTGGAAAAGGTTGTTCTGGCACAGGAACTCTCGCAGCCTACCAAGTTTCAGACTTGACTAAGTCACACCCCTAAGCTGCAATTATCTGAAACATGCTCTTGTTTTAGTTGATCATTAGTTTTTTTGCCTGTGCTTTATTTAATATTTCCCTATACAACACTTTCAGTGGAAACGCTTCTGTCTTTAAACCCGTTTAATATGAATCCAGACTGCTGCATCTTATTAATAGTAGCATGGACTGGTATCACATTCATGTAGTATAACTTTGGGTGAAAAATACCACAGTATTGATGCGTTACATGACCTAATTGCTTTTTTTCCATATTGCTCCAAAATTCTTACTTTTTAATTAAAACCAAACTGTTTTCATGAAACTTCCAAGTCGTCTTAA
>CAEGAG010130693.1:0-34362 GCA_903067065.1 Brachyrhaphis terrabensis
AGGGAAAAGGGTGTTAGGAGATGGATGGATGGATGGATGGATGGATGGATGGATGGATGGATGGATGGATGGATGGACATCTGCATGTCGATTCGGGGGTGTTTGGATTCGGGGGTGTTTGCGTCTCTTTTTTTGTTTGCTGCATTTCATTCGGGGGTGTTTTCTTTTTTGTTTGCATGTCTTCTCTTTTGCTGCGCATTTGCACCTGTCGGCCACCGTACCTTTGAGCCACAAGCCACAAACACTGAAGGTTAAACTTTGCGGATGTGACGCAAGTTTATATGCTATTAGTTCAGACTCCGAAGACTGAGCTTCTCTTCTGGGCCTTGATGTGACGTCAATCAGACATCAGCACAATAATTCACCAAAGACTGTTTTTATCTGCAAACGCGTTTTAAAAAACATATTCGTGAGGTTAGAGGAGAAACACATCTAACAACATGTAAAAAACAAACAAAACCTCAGACAATATGGGTGTTTTTATAAACACTAAGTCTTCTGAATGTAAACCATCACTTTCAGTTTAACTCCGACAGAAAATCCGTTGGCTTCACTTGAGATGCAGGACAAGCAGAGGTAGCATTCAGTGTTAGCTTATGCTACCTGACAAATCAGGTTCAAGCCGAACAGCAACACGAAACACACATCACTATGTACTTACATCTCCATCATCTGCAGATTTGTGAAGAACAACAGGAGCAGAACCTTCCTTCAGTCCGGGTATTTTGGTAAATCCCGCCTTGTCCTGCTGGTAGTTTTCACAGGAATCCTTCCTAAACTGATTGCGCAAACTACAATGTGCGCAAAAATAAAACGAAGCCAAGCAGCTCTGTCCTATTATTCGTGTCTGGGGGAAAATCCATGGGCGCATACTCTGTGTTGCAGCCGATAACATTTTTGTTTTCCATTTCATTTCCAGCCGCTGTTACAGAGGAAACTGAGCGACTCTTGAAATGACGTGGAGCTCCAGTTGGGCTGCCAGGTGAGGGGCTGGGCGGGGCTTGGTTTGGGGTTGCTAGGTAACAAATTGTGCAACAATTTAGAGGTTTTTGACACAGGTCATTTTGCAGACACCAGCACATTTACTCATTCCCAAAAAAACATGTTTTGTTTTGCTCTTGGAGTGCAGGAGATACCCAAATGGAAGGACAGAAACATGCAATTATAATTGATAAATTGATAATTGATTAAGCTCTAATGGCTATTAAGACTTCAGACTTTCAGAAACCTTGTGGGAAAAGATTTCTGATATAATCTATGGCGTAACCGAGTTTTGAGATTAACAAATCTCAGCTACTTCCTGCTTCCTTTTTTGTACTGCTGTATGTTGTCATTGTGTGTGAATATAACGTGCTGATTGAGTCTCTTTCCATGCAATGCGAGGAAACGCAGGACTTTATTAAGCAAAGCTTTACTCAAGTTAAACACAGCAAGTTGTTTTAGACCTGATTGAACTTTCAATCAGGTCTACCAAGCTACAGTGAGATTGCTAACCGTGGTAAAAACCTGTTATTTAACTTAAAATAGAACATTATGATGGTTGAATGAACCAGCCAAATCACTGGTTAGTGTTTGTTCAGGTCTGGACTACAACAAGAGAGAAAAGTCCAACAAGCAACTGCAGGCACTGAGTTACAACATAATGGAGGGGTGATATTACTTAGCATCCATCATAGCTTTCCATCATGTGGAAAATTACAGTGTGCATCTTTGAGCTGGTTTCCATCAGGGATGACGAGGTTCTGGAGTTACTCGGCTCAGAAACCTGGAGGCTAACGTCCTTCTGAAGTCAGATGTTACTCTTATTTTACCAGAAGTTTCTACTGTTTTTCTCTTACAACAATCATCTTTTGGTTCCCGAGTTATAAAGTTAAAAAGAAACTTTTTACGTGCTTAGCTGGGAAGGCACACTGTTTCTTTTTTTCCTAATAAATCCAATTTATTTATTCAGTTATTGCTCGCTTTCCGTTCTAAATAAGGAAATTACAGAAATATTGTCAAAAAGTTTTTTTATTTCCATCCAACCTCCTGTGAGTTGAACAAAAATAGTCTGAATATTAGCAGAAACGTTAAGCAATTTTACCCAAAAAATGCCTTTAAGTAAGAAAAAAGTTGTTTAATGAAATAAAAACAATAGTGTCAAAGTCTTGCTATTGATAATTTGATGCTAATATGTTAATAGAAGTACTACATATTTTATTATCTCTAAACTTACTAGTTTTAAATTTGTTACTTTTCATGTTGGAGTTTCATAAAATTATGACTTTAATCTCTTATTTTTTTCGGCTCTATTGTCGTATGACTGTGTTCTTGCAAAACTGTGACTTTATTCTTTAATTAAAAAAATAAATAAATCTTAGACTGGCCCTAATATTCCACCGTACAGTTGGTCTTAGTTCAAAGTTCAAATAAATAGAAGCTGTAAATCACGCTTGTCAAACAAGATGGCCGTCATGAACTATGAAAACCAAAGGAGTGAATTGATTAAAAAATCCTGATTTTCCAAACATTAAATCTTCAAAACCAAAAATTCAATTAATTTCTAGAGTAAATATCTTAGCATACTTGAAATAAGACAAAATTAACCTACAAATAATTTTTCAGCAAGAAATAGGAGCTTCTTTTAAGTCAGTATTTTTTTTTCTAGCTGAAAAATTACTAGTAAGTTAATTTTGTCTTATTTCAAGTGCACTATGATATTTTCACCAGAAACTAAATCAAAAATATTTGGTGAGATTTAGTGTGCAGTGTACAGCCTTTGGTGCATTTTCCATTTTCAGATACTATAATGTATTGATCAGAGCTCTGTGAGGCGTTCAAAGCCTAACAATGTGCAGTACGTTCCAGAGCACTGTAAAGGCAAGAAGTTCAATTTTAGGGTTTTCCAATAAAATGGACAAAGATGGCATCTGTGTGATCAGATTGTATTTATTGCCGTTTCGATTCCCACCCAGACTCATGTAGATGAAACATCCACTTGCCCCTGCGACGCCCGCCCCATGCACGCAGGCTCCGCCCACCTCCCCGTCACAGCCATCCATTGGTGGAGAAGTCCCGCCTCAGCAGCTGAGTCTCTGCCTCTGTGAGCGGCTGTAGAGGAGACCGGCAGGCGCCGCCGTGGTAACCAAACCACTCCATCGCCTGCTTCAGGGCAGGAACTCCCAATTTCCTGGTCACCTAGCAACAAGGAGCTTCAGTCAATTTCTACACATCCCCATCATTATATGGACTGCATATAGAAACAGTGGCAGTAAAAAAGAAACATGTGAAGGCCTGATATTTGGTGTGACTTCAGATTCATGAAGCGGTGGGAGAGCGAGTCTGCCTGGGCCGTGACATTTAACACTCCTTAACGAACCTGTTTGTAGCCTTAAGCACACTCAGCAGCCAAATCAGCCGGTCCCAGAGCATCTCTGATCAGAGCTCAGCACACACCTCTGACTTTCACCACAGAGCTCAAGACAAAGCAGTTTTTAACTGAACCATTCTGTTTTTACTCACTTCTACTGGTGAAGCTCATCACTGAGGAACATGATTTGATCAAATGATGTGATCAAACTTAAACGTGACCATTTGTGCTTCTTTGGACAAGTTATGAAAGATCAATGGTCTATGCAAAACTTGATCATTACATTTTTGCACAGAAATCGTTCTTAGATAATGAGATTTTATGAGTTCCTTACAGAATGAGCTGTTTTATTGCGTCTTGTCACTTTAAATCCAAATTAGCTCCAGCTGGCCACGCCCCCAACTCAACGTTTACACTCGCGCACGAAAATCGCTGCTAACAGATGCATAATTATGGAACCGTACATCTTTGAAAAGCAGAAGTAGAGCCTCCTGCACAATCAACAAAAATGCAGCAAGTGGCTTCTGAATGGTAGTTCAACAACAAAACACTTGTCTTTTTCAGCAGCCATTGTACAGTTTATACAGCGGTAAAACCAGCTGACTAGACGTGGTAGAGCTTCGCTGGGGTTGCTAGGTGACGGGCTAGGCTCAGATGTGGTTGCTAGGTGACGACGCAGCTCCCGTTTGTGACTTAATCGGGAGGTTTTGAAATGCCTCATTTTACAGACACCAATAAACATTAAGTTATTTACCATAAATTGAAAACAGCTGGTTAGTTTTTTAAAAGCTGTTTACAGAAATAGTAAAAACCCAAATATATAGCAACAAAACATAAAAAACCCACATTGTGCCTGCAGCTCCTCCAGAGCAACAATGGTTTTATTGGCTTTTTTTTTTTGTTAAAAAAAGTCTTTGAAGCAACGTATAATTATGCACCACTTCGGTTTGGTTTATAATATCCTAATAAAATTGACTGAAGTTTGCAGTTGTAGTTTGAAAAATGTAGGGAAGTCCAATGGATACTAAAATACTTGTGCAAGCCACTGTTCGTGATAGAAGATATTGTGTTGTGAAGCGGCAATCTGTAATAATCCGCAGATTATTTGAAAATTTTTTCTTGTTGCTGTAGATTCCTACAGTTGACATTATTTTACTGTAATAACCTCTTCTTTTCTTGTGGTAAATATTTTGTCACATGTTCTGACAGGAGTGAATATTTCACACTATAAATTCAGCCTTAAAGTGATAAAATGTGATGAAGCTCAGTCTGACGCCGTTTGTGGCGGTGTGGGTGCCGGTTTCCTGAACCGGTGGCTCGAGCAGCGCAGCAGATGGTACTCACGGCTGTGTTGGGTTCGATGAGCCGCTGCTGCAGGACTTTGGCTTCCTCCCAGCGCCCAGACCGACACAGACGCTCCAGTTCACACAGCTCCTGGCCCAGAACGTTAGCCAGCGCGCACACTCCACCGACAGCACCTACACACACACACACACCCCACACACACACACAGGAACCAGTGAGAGTTCAATATAAAATGCTATCTTCGCACAACATTTGCTTAAATTTCTATATTCAATTAGATATAATTAAATTTAATTAAATCAACTGGTCTTTTTGACCATTTGACATTCATAAATTTCAAATTAAACTTACAAAAATGTGATGTAAGCAAAGTTTAATAGTAATGTATTACATTTAATTACAGTTAAAGTAATTAAATGCAACTTTTCTGAAAACATTTACTTTTAGGAGTATTTTTGCTACGCTGTACTTTTTATTTTTACTTGAGTAATTTTATTATGAAGTATTTCTACTCTCACCTGAGTAACAATCCTGGATTTTCTACCCACTGAATGAAAAACAAACATGTTTTAACCAAAAGGTCACCAGACACACACCTGCAGTTTTTGTTAAATTTTCATATGCTTTTTACTAACAGAAAATGATTTGGAAATTTTTTTTTGCCTGATTTTGTAATTTTTTGTTACTCAAATTAATTACTGTCATTTTTGTCCTTAAAATAACAAAATTTCCCCTCAACTTTATATTTTCCTCCATCTGACGTATGTAATTATTGATAATTTGATCAGTTACTCAGTACTCGAATAGGCTACTTTTACTTTTACTTGAGTAAAAATATGTTGAATTAGTGCCATTATTACTTGAGTACAATTTCTGTGTACTCTGTTCACATCAGGCTGTAAGAAAAATATATTTTGTTCTACAGTCCAGTTGATCACATAACAATTTATTATTTACGAATTGTCAAATAATGACAATTTGACGAATTGTCAAATAATGACAGTGACTGGAAAATCCCCGAAAATAAAAACTACACCTTTATTTCTGGAACTTGCCATGCTGACATCAAACTGGTGTGATTTTGTAAAAAACATGACGTTCCAAAGGAAGGTTGATTTGATCAAATTAAAAAAAGACTTGGAAAATGCTTTGAACTGACAAGTCAGCAAACCAGATCTGGGAAGCCGCTAAGTGCCGCAGCGTGTCAGCAGTTTTCATTTCCCATCAAAGCTGCAAGATTTCTGTAAGACCTCAACACACCACCTGCAACATGATGACCATGAGGATGAACTTGGTAATCAGAGCAGCAACACACACACACACACACACGCCCCCACACACGCACACACACTGACCACATGGATGCATTTCTATATGAACCTGTCTGTGCTGACTTGCTAGTTTTGCTAATCTCTGAGCTATTTACATATTTTTTTTGGACTCTGTAGGTTTCTGCAGGATTTAGAAAAAGGTCTCATTTGTGATTGCTGAAACATTTCTGTGAATCGGCTGAATGTTTTTGATCATTCAACCGATTATCCAACTTAAAGACCCAATAATTATCTTTTTTCAGCTTACTGAACGCTAGTCTTCTTACATCTTTCCCTAAAATGTCCTGGGATTTCTCTAACAAGGTTTACTTAAGGATCAGCATTAATCTCTGAAGGCCATTCTCCCAAACATTACAATAAAAATCATTTAAAGACATTTCTTTGTGTCCTTTAAACACAAGTCAAATGAACTGCTTCAACGACTTACAAACATTATAAAAATACCTTACCACACAAACAGTTTCAACCATATCAGACCTAAATTCAGTAATAATTATTAAAGTAATTTGCTATTTAAAATGACTCATTTCATTCATTTGATTGTATAGGGATCTTTACATTTTAGGTTCCCAGGGTTCGTGGTAGGTAAACAGGCCCACAGCATCACAGATCCTCCACTATGCTTAACAGTGAGATGCTTGTCCACACTTTCATGCCAGTGGACTGGAGTCGCTCCAGAAACAGGAAGTTTCCTTTCCAACTACGTCACTAAATCATTCAAGGCGCCATGATGTGAAGTGAGGGATGAGAGTATTGATCAGAGCGACTGACATTATTTCTCAAAGTTGTTTTTGTCTGTTTATTCATGGCTTCTACTTGTTCAAGTCGAGCTAATTTGTAACACACCTGGTTGGGGCTCATAGACGCGGTATTTACAGAAGTTGGAAACAGCTAGCTTAGAAACCGACCCATATCTCCTCCCTCATGACGTGTTGATCAAATTACAGACTTTGCCTGAATTCAGACCACATGATTAATATCACTATGTCATAAACAGTGATATAAACAGTTTTCCTTTACACCTGAGCGGGATTAAAATCGTACAAAAGACGAGATGCTAACCAGTTTTTTCTCCATACATGGTAGGCTACATGACGGTGCGGCACTGTTTCCATGGTTACTAACGGTTACGTACCTTCTCCATTCTATTTATATTTGATATGTTTTCTAATCATATTTACTTATAAAGCGCATGAACGTTAATCTTCTTACCTTGTAAAAAAAAGTCCGCGATAACACCGACGGCTGACGGTCATTATGATTGACAGCTGCTGTTTCTTTCCTCACTAAAACTTACAAAATAAAGTTTGGTCTTCACCCTGGCCTATTTGTGCAGCCGACCGCCCAGCACCCTGTGACAAATTTTAAAAGTGAAATCAACTAAATAGAGGCGATCTTAGGTTAGATGTCTGTTTTTAGATTAACTAAAGGAGCGCATTAATTGTTTTGACGACCGTTATGCAGCGCAGTGCATTCTGGGTAATTACAACCAAAACAAATGCGTCTAGCACTACAGGGAGAAATGGCTCTTTGTTTTAACCAGGAACAAAAGAGAAATCCCACAACTGCTAAAATCTGATTTGCATTTTGTTTACATTTTGTGACGTAAGTTGTGCTGAGTGGTTCCTGGTGCAGCGCCACCACAGGCGAGGAGGTGGAACAGGTTTTCCAATTTGGATCGTTTGACTTGGTGAGAAAATGAACCGCACCAACTGAACATGTAACAGAAGTTGCAATTTTGGTCCGAAATCCAACCAGGTCTACCGGACTATCAGGGCAATGTTTTCAAATTAAATGCTTGGTTTTTCTAGAAATTTTGCTACTGGAATATAAAAGTTTCATATATTCCTGCCAAAGGTACCAACAATTGTTTCATGCACAACTGAAAACAGACGCCATGGATGTGTGTTTGTTTGAAATCTAAAACTGTGTTTATCCTGATATCTTTCACGCTGATTGGAGAGAAAAAACCCCAGATTAATTAGATTCAATAAGAAATATCTTCACATGTATGGCTGTAGTGTAAAGGCCTCTTGTTACATGAAATCTTAAAACAATTAGATATGGTTATTCACCCGGGTTCTGGTTGAAAGGAAGTACAGCTGATGGTTCCCTGTTGAGGAACAACAGCTCCCCTTTGGGGTTTCTTACCAACACAATAAGCAGCCATCAGAAACCCCGCTGAGCCCGCTAAAACCTGGAAATCCTGCGCCTTGGTTTTGTGAACAATCAGGCCAATCCGTGTGATCTGAGGAAACATGAAAAAAGAAAACGAGAAGAAAAAAGTCAACAGCAGCGTTTCAACGTCAGTTCCTCCCAGCTGCCAGAGTAAATATCTGCCGGTGCATTTAAATCCCAGGAGAGGTTCCCACCGGGGACTAAGACATGCCTAACATCTCACAGGGTAAACAAATCGCTCAGAAAGAGACAAGCATCGTCTCCTCTCAGAGCTAAGGTTTTTTCTTTTTTTTTTGGAGGAGGGGATCGTTCAAGATTCAAATCAAAAGAGGGAGGAGAAGAAATGGAGGAAAGCAGATAGTTCCCAAGAGAGCCAAAAAGAGAGGATTTAACTTCAAACAGTGGTGAGTAGAGGACTGGAGACGCTCATGAATATCGTCTCATGAATATCGGCTCCATGTTTTGTTTTGCCTCTTTCAACTTTCTTTTGTCAATCTACAAACTGAAACCCACAATCCAAGTAAACCTGAAATGTTCAAAGGGAGGCCGCGCGCTCCGCAGGGAAAACCTGCTGAATCCTGCCTCAGCCTCCATTAGCGTTCCCACTGACGGTGTATTTATAACCACAGCCTGTCAGTCACTTTCCTCATATTAGTCATTTAAAACATGCAGGACTGTAATTGATCAGTCAGTCAATCAGGTTACAGGAGCTCCTGCTGGTCGCCTGAAAGCTGGAGCACTCTGGTTCTGCAGATAAAGCTCTAATGGGGGAAATAATACTGCAGGAAGACGACCGTCTCCCCAGGTGTCAGGAAGACTTATTAGCTTTTATTTTCTTTGAAGTCTAATTACTGCTGCTAGCATGCAATGTGCAGCTTAAGGGCCTGGGAAAACATACCTGTTAGATTCATGAATTAAGCATTTATTACACTGTTCAATTACAAATGTAGTTTATGTTACACCGAAGCCGAGAGCAGATATTTTACACTTTATCCTGATGGTTTTCTAGAGCTAACGAGTTAACTTCCTGTTTTCTAGAGATAATGAGTTAGCTTCCTGTTTCTAGAATTTTTTTTTTATAGATTTAAGGAAGAATTGTCAAAAGTCAAAATCGGCAGGTCAAAGTTTTACAAAAACATTGATTGCATTGCATAGTATTTTATGTCCAGTTTCTAGTACACTTGAAATAAGATAAAACTAAGTTAAAGTAACTTTTCAGAATGAGAAAGGAGCTTCTTTAAAACGTTCTAGTTCCAGTAGCAGATTAATGTTTCACTTATTATATGGAAAATTTTTTTTGCTTTAATAGAAATAATCTGCCAGTAAAACTTGTACTTCTTAATCAATATTATACAATTATTGACTGAAATACATCTTGCTGAAAATATACTTGTAAGTTAGTTTTGTCTTATTTCAAGTGTACTACGATATTTGCACTGACAAACAATACTTGGCAACGTTTTATGTTTTTGAAGAGTAGGCCAAAAATTAGCCACAAATTTTGAATCTTTTCTCCTGTAATGAAAACAAAACAAACAGGAGAGTCTTGATGTGCCATTCAGGTGCAGAATAATACAAACCCAATGGGAGCGCTCAGGCAGTTTCATGCTTTGGTTTGGTAAATTGGCACTGAGAAGGACAGACCTGCGATAAAGGAGGAGAAACACAAGTGTTGTGCTCCTTTTCAGTATAAACACTCCAGTGTTCAAAGGACTTAATCAATAATTCCAGAGTAAATACTTCTTAGATTATGTTGTTTTGCTTACATTTTAGACTGACACCGAACTGACTGTCAAACAGGGAGGCAGGATTTATTTTGTAGGTAGATTAGTGTTTCATTTTCCTTTTAAATACATTTATTAGTGCATTTATTGTTGATATTCATCATTGTAAACATTTAAATGTTTAATCCAAAGAATCCCTAAGAAGAAATTCACACATACTGTTACCAAAATACACAATTTGTGTCATTAAATCTGGAGTTTTAAGGTGTAATATGAATTTTATGCAGGTATTTTAAGGTTAGCTGAGTGGTATGAATACTGTTTAAAGTTGAAGGTGAAGCAAATTCAAAAATAATTTCTGTTGGAAAGAATACATGAGGGTTGTGATCATTTCACAGAAAAAAAATCTTAAAATTCATTGCAAGTATTTTCTGCTCATTGCCTTTTCTACCTTTCCTCCGGGGATTCATGCCCACAAGATAAAAAATAAGCAACAAATAAAATTGTTGTGATTACTTCAGTGAGACAGTTTTGATTGTCTTGAAAGAGAATAGAGATTTATTTTGTATTATGTCTCCTTAGAATAACGTTCTGTGGATCCGAGTTTTCAGACCTTGGGTTCATTCACCCACAACGTTTGCAGCAGAAGAGAAAAACAGAATAAGCAACAGCTCAATATGTCCTAAAGTATCAGAAGCTTTACGACGGAGCATTAATGTTGGGTTAAAGGTTGATCTCTCAGTTCAGATAGGAAAAAACTGGAGAATGAAAAGCATGACACCTTGTAAAATGTTTCAGTTTTACTTTATTTTTGTCTTCTTTTCATATACATATATATATCTTATATATGTATGTCTTACATTAATAGAAAAAGTCTGAAAAGTGTGGTGTGCATTTGGATTCGATCCTCTTTAGTCTGACACAACAAAATTAAAATGTAGATCAAACAATTTCCTTTGAAATTACTGTAAATAAAAGGTAAACAGAGTTCACGTGTGTCATTTCAATACATGCCGCACTTTTCAGTTCTATATTTATTAAAAATGTAGAAAACCAAGTATCAATTTCTTTCCACTTTACATTGACGCACTACTCTGAGTTGGCCTCAATAAATGAAAGTTTGTGTGACAAATTTAAGGGTTATAAATACTTTTGAGGACATCTTCAGATCTTTGCACCAGCTGAAGATGTTTTCCAGTAATTCTGACTAAAAACAATAAGACAAACAACACTAAATTAAATTAAAGTAAGATTTTAAAGCAAGCAGAGATGGTTGAACATCTGAGGGCTGCTGGTTATGTTTTGATTAAAGGTTTTCATAAAAGATGTAGGTTGAGAGATTTAATCTACGCTAAGATCATTTAAAAAAATTAATAGAAACTGTTATCCAGCAGAACTTATCTGACTTTAGGAAATTATTTATGTCTGTAGAAAGATCTGCATAATCTTTCTGCAACTTTCTTTGTTCCCTGACACAAGAAGTGAGAAGAGTACCCAAAAAAATACTCTAGTACGAGTAGCACTACTTTAACATATTTTTACTTAAGTAAATGTAAAAAAAAATATTTGGTAAAAAGTCTACTCAAGTACTGAGTAACTAATCAAATTATCAATCATTTAATATTTAAATATCACATTACCAGGTGGATCAAAATATAACGTTTTGTAAAAATGTTGATATTTTAAGGACCAAAATGACAATAATTCATTTAAGTGATTAAAAAAAAAGAGACCAAAGAAAATTTTTCCAAATCAGTTTCTTTCAATAAAATAATTTATGAAACTTTAACATAAACTGCAGGTGTGTCTGTTTCTGGAGAAGTTTTGGTTTAAACATGTTTGTTTTCATTCAGTGGGTAGAAAATCCAGAAATTTTGCTCAAGTAAGAGGTAGAAATACGTCATAATAAAATGACTCAAGTAAAAATAGAAAGTACAGCGTAGTAAAAATACTCCTAAAAGTAATTTAAAAAACCCAAACTTACTCAAGTGAATGTAATAGAGTAAATGTAACTATTCACTGCCCATCTCTACCGGCGTTGCTGAACCGTCCTGCTCTGCATCGGAGCAGCGCCACTCTGCCATCTCCCAGCAAGTTCACAAACATGTCATTTCCCAAACCAGAAATCCATTTGCAACTCCTTGCAAACACTTCCCACACGGACAAAAAGGTATGAAGAGCCTGACAAGAGCAAGGCGTTCTTCCTCCTTCCGGCACGCAGCCCTGCAATCAGACAGCATCAGAGAGCGGGATGCACTTTGGTTTCAGGCTCTTCAGCCGTCACAGCTCCTTCAAACGTGAAGAAGCTGCTGACAATCAGGCCGTCTTTTCATAAACACAACAGCAAATTGCTCATTTTTAAACAGGAAGACGATTCAAACCCGTCTGTTTGGTCCAGTTGGTTCCCCAGTTCATGCCCACTTGTTGCATTTCTTCCTGCGTCTATTTTAAACAAGCTGTTTTATTCCATGTAACAGCAGTGAGTTTCTTTTGGTAGTGGGGAAATATTTGATAATAAAAAGACTGAATTTACCTGTTAAAATACAAGGATAATGTGATGTAAACAATATTTTGTATATACTTCTTTAGCAAACGAAGGAAGTTTGATTTGTTCTACTAATCAAACTTCAAATTCAAAAACACTTTATTGATCCCAGAGGTGAATTAAATGTAACTCATTGATTCAGATTCTTCAGAAGAGTTATTGTAGATAGTGATGACTGTTGGCAGGAAAGATCTCCCGTAGAGGTCTGTGTTACGGCAAATCTGAAGTTGCCTCTGACTGAAGATACTCTGTCTTCTCCTGAACAGGATGGTCAGGATTGTCCATAGTTCTCTTGACTTTATGAAGAATCCTTCTGCATTTCATCATATTTTCAAATTTATTGCTATCAGTAATTTATAGGTGTACATTGACGAGGAGTTGATAATTATTCTGATGATGTACAGGTGCTGGTCAAAAAATGGGAATATCAGGAAAAAGTTGATTTAAATCTGTAATTCCTTCAAAAAGTAAAATCTGTACATTATATTCATTCGTTACATTCAGATTAACGTTCATATACTTTACAAGAAAGTATGATTAGAAAGATATTAAATATCACATTATGGAGAAGGTACGTGTCGAACCGTTGGTAACCATGGAAACAGCGCCGCATCATCATGTAGCCTAGCATGTATGGGAAAAAACTGGTTAGCATCTCGTCTTTTGATGTTTTTGATGCTGCTCCAGTGTAAAGGGAAACACTGTTTGTGACATATTGATATAAATCATGTGGTGTGAATTCAGACAAAGTCGGTAATTTGATCAACACGTCAGGAGGGAGGAGGTACGGGTCGGTTTCTAAGCTAGCTGTTTGCAACTTCTGTAAATAGTTGAGGGAAAAGATGCTTTATGAAGTTAATTTTGTTTAAGTCTGGAAAAGAAGTGGATAAGTGAAAGAACATGACAAAAAGTGTCTCTGCAGGTGAAAGGTCAAAATTAAAGGTCAGTTGAAGTTAAAGTGTGATAAAACATTTGACCTTGTGTGTTGAATAAATTTTTCCATCCAGCTTCACTGAAAGCCTCCGCGGCCTCCGTCCATTCATGTGGACATAACCACGTCTTTTTATTCAGTCTTAAAAACCATCGGCCAGCTATTGAATTTAAAAAATAATAATCTATACAAAGTCTGGGATATTTCAATTTCTGGGACGCTGAACTGATAATTAAAATACTGTGCATTCACTCAAACAGAAAAAAAAAACAAAGCAAACTTTGCAACCTTTCTCTAACTTTGAAGCAATTTTGTTTTAGAGCCAACATTGAAATCTGGTCTATTCAGCTCCTACTAAGCAAAGCGGATTGGTCAAAATTCAGACGGGTTGCAGTGATTGCTCAGATTTGAGGAAAACTCACAATGACTGATGAAAATTGTGAAAAATGTGTGAATGATGAGTAAATTTGCATTAATAGATCACAACATTGTGACTTCCTGAAGGGACTGATTGTCGCTCACTGGGTCGAGTCCCATCAGATGTTCAGTCAGAATGAAAATGGTGTTTTTGTTTGCGTGTTTTATGATGTTCATCTGTTTCCTGCTGAATGACATTTTGATGTTTCCTGAAAATGAGAACTTGTTTCCAATCAACTTATGTGGTAAAATAAAGATTAAATAAAATGTAAAAAAATTAAAAACAACAAAAAAACAAAGATGACCAGAATTTCCTCCTGAAAAACTGAAATAAAAAAAGTATCCTCAGCTTACGTCTCCTCCGCTGTCCTTGAGGCCCAGGATGTTTGGGTGCTGAGACAGCGCCACCACGGCGTCCACCGGCAGGTCCAGGCCCGTGTTGGCCGGGACGCTGTACAGAACCACTGGCACCGGGCTGCTGTCTGCCACCTGCAGGCCGGAGGAGGAATGACATGTCTAAACCTGAGAGCTTCTCTGAACATGATTTCAACATTTGGTTAACTATTCCAATGAAACTCTTTTGATCCCAATGAATAATGTTAATTATATATATATATAAAAAAAGCAGACTACAGATTTGGCTTTCAGTAAAATACAAAAATAAGCCTAATTTTTTTCATTTTCTGAAAGCATTACAGGCTTTGAACAAGTTAATATATTTTAAAAGCTAAAATGTAGGAACTCAGTTCTGCTTTTAATGTTTTTGTTGCAAAAGATTTTAACATGTCCGTAACGTTCAGTGTCACACATTTCATAAAATCCCCGGAGAGCTTTATTTTAAAAAAGCTCTCAGGGGATTTTAAGGTTTTATAGCGCCACCAACTGGACTTAGCCTGACAAATCATTGATCAGGCTTAACATTATGACCACCTGGTCTAAGAATACACATCATCAAAAGCTTCAAATCTCAATGCAGTGTGAGATTGTTCTGACATAATTTTGTATCTGAACCAGGACTATCTGCAGAGATTAAACCCCTTAAAGGCGACGTATTATGTAAAATTCACAATTAGCACACATTTATAATTCTATTTGGATCTCAACTTCTTCTAAAAACAGCCAAAGCACTTAAAAAAAAAGGAAAAGAAAACACCTACTTGTTTTTTGGGAATATGATCATGTTTATTGATTTTCGGAAGATGACCCTTTTCAAAAATGATTGGAATGTAACGTCACAAATCAGCAGGCACTGCGTTACCTAGCAACGCCAGTGAAGCCCAGCCTGTTACCTAGCAACCCCAGCTGAGCTCCAGCATGTTTGGTCAGCTGGTTTTACCTCTGTATGCGTTGTACAATGGCTGCTGGAAAAACACAAGTGTTTCATTGTTGACTTACCATCCAGAAACCACTTGCTGCATTCTTGCTTATTGTGCAGGAGGCTCTACTTCTACTTTTCAAAGATGTACGTTTGTAGAATTGAACATTTGCTTGCAGCCATTTTTACACATGAGTGTAAACGTTGAGCTTATTTGAATTTAAAGTGACAGGAGGCCCTACAACAGCTCAAAATAGGCAGAACTGAGCAGATTTGTGGAAAAAATGTAATGGACATATTTTGATCTATCCTAACCTGTTCAAGAAAGCATAATAAGTCACCTTTAACATGTCTATTTTTTATGTAATGCTTAAAATTTAGTCTAATTGCTTAGTATTTAATAATTTAATCAAATTCTAATTATTTCTCTATTTCATCTGGCCCACAAAATGTGACCTTTACTCACTGATATCACCCAAATTTCCTCTTTCTGGCAAACAGAGGCATAATATTCACTTTTAGTCTGTTACTCAATGAGGTACGAATCAATCTTATGTCAGACGTCATGATTACGTTTCTGCAGTAAAAGTGCCAGCTAACCTTTGTGAAGTGATGAATGAGCGCCCGGCTGTCCATCTTGCCCTTGTAGAAGCATGGGTTCACCACCAGGACGGCGTCCGCTCCGGCTGCCGCCATCTTGGCTGTGAGCTGGACGGTGGCTCTGGTGGCTGGACGGAAAAAACACAGAAATGATACAACAGAGTCAGTGGCAGAGTACCAAAAATACTTTTACAATAGCACTACAACATATTTTTACTGAAGTAAGAGAAGAAAGTATCCGTCCAAGAAATTACTTGAGTAAGAGTAAAAAAAGTATTTGGTAAAAAGTTTATTCAAGTACTGAGTAACTGATCAAATTATCAATTAATATTTAAAAAATAAATAATCAGATGGACCAAAACATAAAGTTAAGTTTAGCATGTTTTGGGATTTGAAAGTAAAATAATAATTCATATAAGAAACAAAAAATTACAAAATCAGACAAAAGAAAAAATTAAATTAAATTTCAATTAAACTTTAATAAAAACTGCAGGTGTGTGTTTGTGTCTGGTGAGTTTTGGGTTAAAACATGTTTGTTTTTCATTCAGTGGGTAGAAAATTCAGAAAATTTACTCGAGTAAGAGTAGAAATACTTTATAATAAAATTACTCAAGTAAAAATAAAAAGTGCAGCGTAGTAAAAAATACCCTAAAAGTAAATTTTTTCAAAATACTTTCTCAAGTAAATGCAATTGAGTAAATGTAACTAGTTACTATCTGGTTGTTGCTTAAGGGTTTTCAGTCTATAAGGTTCACAAACCTTCAGAATAAAACGTCACAAATCAGCAGGAACTGGGTTACCTAGCAACCCCAGTGAAGCCTGGCCGTTACCTAGCAACGGGCCGGGGCTTCAAACACGGCCAAAGCTAAGCCATGAAAACACCTTCATTGTCTTTCATGGTCAACATTCCTCACAGAACAGAATTCACATTTTGCAGCTTTTCTAAAAGACTTAAAACAAAACGAAACTAAAAGCTCTGCAGTGGACAAAAGTTTCTCCTCAAAAATGTAAGAAAACTCAGTGAAAATTATTTTAAAACCTTGATAAACGTTCATGCTGCTGCTGCAAAGCATGACACAACCTGTCATTAGGGGCGAATTAATGCCAGGTTGGCTTTTTGTCCTAAATAAAATAATCTAAAAGCTGCAAACTGTAAATCTTGTATTTACTCAAGCTGTCTTTGTATGATATTAAAATGTGATGATCCCAAACATTTAAGTGTGGCAAGAACATTAAAAAAGATAAATGCTTAATTAGCTTTTACCTACAATTTAAAGAAAGAAATCTGGATTTCATCAGTTCAGTTTGAGCTAAAGGTGAGAAAACATTTTAAGGTTTCAGACTCTAAAAACTATTCATCGTCTCCCATTAGTGAGTCTTTGACTGCAGAGGATGCTATTTGGGTATTGCTGAATTATTAATAAAAATATTAATATATTCCTTTTTGAGTTATTTAAGCACAACAAAATCTAATCTGCATCTTAAAAGCATCATGAAGATTTTAAAAAAGTGTAAAAAGCTGTTCAGAAGCACAGAAATGACAAAATATTGAAATCTTATGCAATCTTTGTCGCTGCAATCTAATTTAAACTTCCTGTTCTATAATCACACAATTTCCTTTTAATTTCACTAAAATACTAAAGCTTTAAATACAAACATGTCTGATTAAAAATGAGTAAAATACGTCTTATTGTAATTGTTCTTAATTACTGAGCCTCTGTGACTCCAAAGATTGGATTTAACTAAACCAATAATTAACTTCATCAAGAGTTTATGCTGTTTTTGAAAGAATAAAACATTTCCATGTTTCATTTGAACATTCATGAGGGCGTTTGTGGTAAAACCGAAAAGCATTTTTAAAACTTAAACTTACATTTTGAGACGTTTTTTCCTAATGTGATCAACCTAACCGTTAAATGTTTTGTTTTTTTCACTCTTAAATTAAACTGTAATATGTTTGAAAATGAGAAGAAAACTTTAAAAAGTTGAAAAGTTTAAAAAACGCACATTGTTTTTACTTTGCGGTTAATTTTTTTCTCCAAAGTCAAACATTAATTTTTGTGTTTTCTGGCTATACTAATTATTCAAAACAGTGGATGGAGAGAGTTTGTGTTTTATGTCTTGTAATAGTTTTCTCCTTACAAATCTAATTGTTTTTAATGTTCAAAGCATTCTGTGAAAAGGAGAGAAACTTCATGATTTGATTATGATTCAGAAAGCAACGATTTGATAAAAAATGTATTGTTAATGTAATATTTCCTCACTCAGCCAGTAGGTAACACATATGCAAACATATAAAAAAAATAGCCAAAGAAAAACAGACTAAATATGAAATAAAGCTGCCAAAAAGAAAGAATATTTAATGAATCTATCCATCCACATGGAGAAAATACTTGCGTATTTCTGCATTTAATGACCTTTCAAGCAGCTGACCTTGTTTTCACAGGTAAATAAAGAGATTTCTGCCATTCCTGATACAATTTTATAATTTATATTTACACCTGCACATTAGCTGCCAAACAGTTACAGGTAACATAAGACTCGTTGCACAAAACCCATAAAGCATTACCCAAAAGGTGCCGCACACACACAAGGAGGAAATGTGTTACTATTCCAGATCATTTCAGACTTAAATCCACATTGAAACTCAATTTAAAGGCACTGAAATAAAACTTTGCAGTGCTAAAAATCAAATAACCAACACACATGATAATGTCACAACCTTTTCACTAAACAACCATATTTAGAGGCAGAGGATAATTTTGGGATCAGGCCATTGCTGCAACATTTAAGTAGAAAAATCTAATCTACAGCAATCATATAGAATAATCACATATACCAGGCAATAAATAAATTATAGAATATTGTAAAAAAAAAAAAAAAAAAAGCAACAGAAGAAAATATTGGGCAACATTGACATTGCCCAGAACTTGGACGTCATCGAGAATATATGGAAAGCGATTCCTGGCAAATGTTGCCATACTGGTTGACCGTTGCCCTGTTTGATTGTCCTCCTAAAATATTATTTTATAAATGTTATATAGTCCCATTAAAGGGGCAGCAAGGTCTTAAATTATTTGTATTCATTTTATTATTATTATTATTATTATTTTGACGGCTTTGTGCTTCAGTAACAAATGATTAGAAAATGTTACTGGTTAATTAACGCTGCCTGTCTGCATTCACTCTGCTGCAGAAAAATTACAAAACAAAACTTAATCTGTTACATTTTATGCTATTTACCATGAATTTAAAATGAGATTAAACGTAACAACCACATTTCTTAAAATGAAAGTTTTCCATAAATCCTTCAGTTTTCCAAGTAAATCAGAAATTGATCAAATGCAGATTTTTATTTTATTTTTTTCTTGTATCTAACGCATCTGAAAAGCGTCTGTTTATTGTTAATGTGTGTATTTATGTCTATTAAATGTCTAATCCCACCTACATTCACAGCCTGATCCAGCCAGCAGCAGCTTCCCCAGCGGCAGGGATCGTCTGACCGCCTCCACCACCTCCACCCGCTCCTCCTCCGTCAGGTAGGGATACTCGCCGTTGGAGCCTTGAACCACCAGACCTGCAGCAACAAAAACACTCTCAACGTTAACCTGGGACTCACACAATGGCTTTTAACACACTCTAAAACATTTGATCTGCATTTAGTTGTGTCGACTATCATCTACTCTTTAAGTCAAATAAATTTATCCAGTTTTAGATTTTGAATCTGAATGTTTGTGAAAAATAAACTTATAGCAGTAAGTTGTGTTAACGTTTTATTAATTTTGTGTTGAATAAACTAGAGTTTTTAGGTTAGCACTTAAAAAACTGAAAGAAGAAAAAGACAGGAGTGGGAACTATTTCCCAGAATGCTTAGCGGCAGGTTTCTGTATCCTGAGATGGAAGTGCGTTACATTGATCTGACTCGTGTTTTATTAAGGAAAATGTTTATTTTAAATCTTGAGGACAATGTCCTGTTCACCCTAAATGTTTCTGAGCTGAATTAATTGTGATGTTTAATAAAATTCATCATCAGATCAGAAATTTTGTCAAAACAAGAATTCAAGTTATTCTAAAGTAAAATAAAGATTTCAGTCTCTAGATTTGGAGACAAGCCCTCAAACATTTAAACTAAAAAAATATTCAATAAAGGGAGCCGAATACAAACGCCACAAGTTTTAGGTTTTTATTTGAGAAAATTTAGAAAAATCATCCATTATTTTCCTTCCACTTCCCAGTCATGTGTTGACGTATCAACTCAAATTGAAGTTTGTGGCTGTGAATTAAAAAACTGGACGCCATTCCTGCTCATTGGGATAACGGGACAGTTTTTGTAACTTATGGAGAACATGGATGGCACACAGTTAATCATCATTTTAAGAGAAGTGTTTGTCTTTGGACGGTCTGTATTAAAATTAAATGTTACATTTCTGAACAAGTTCTAATTTGCATCGTTTTGTTTTGTTATATTTCTACATCTGGGCTATTGTTTTATCTTTATGTGTTTTTACTATTGCACATGAAATAAATAAAAACTAACTAACTGATAAAAATAGGTTGAGAGTTTGTGAAAATGTGATCGAGATTACGAACAATTTCCTGCGCAATAAAACGTAGTACCAACTCAAGAACGGTAGGGGGCGACAGACAACAGTTTTGTCTTATTTTTAGGGTAGAAAACAAGCCAAACTTATTGTAATCCTAAAAAAACAACATGTATTTAATGAAACTTCCTGGTCCAGTGTTTAACATGTGAAGGATCTTTATTGAAGCATTGCGTATGTCGCGGTTCGGTTCGGTTTATCTGAGTTGTGTGAAGCTGAGCTCCAACCTTTAAAGGGTATCTTGTCATATTTCTGCAGGTTCTCCTCCAGTTTCTGGTAGTCTACGTCCTCCTTGGCGGTGAACGGAGTGGCAATAGGGGGGTAAATGCCGCTGAGATCCAGCCTGGCGGCGGCCACGTGGCTCCCGTTTCGTCTCCACGGTCGGTACCGGACACCGCAGCGTGTCCAGACCCGGACACAGAGCATGCTGAAGCGGTCAGAGCGGCTCGATCCGCCCGGTGTCTGTGCAGCTGCTGCAACCAACAATCCTTATCCAGTTAGTTAATCACTAACTGTCCTTTAAACATTAGTCAGATTCAAACTGACAAGAAGCCACTCCATTTTTGTTTTTTTGAAGCCGTTTCGCTGCAGAGGTCACGTGACAGAGATGACCTTTGCACTAAAAGCAACCTGCTCACTTAAAACTACCGCCAACACTTTAAAGATTATATTTCTGCATATTAATACGGACGTTTGGCCTCGCCCACGTAGACAAAGCGCCCCCTACTGACGGGTTTGGGGATGAATCCAACCTGCAGTCACATTTCTAGGGGCAAAGAGGCATTTTTATTTATTTTTATCCTCAGTTCAGCTAAATTAAAATGAAGACGTTTCGAAATAATTTTTTGATGAAATAGATTATATATATAAAATATTTTTTTTTAAATTAAAACCTAACCATAAAAATGCAATTATTCATTTTTACATAATGTAAAAATGATAATAATCTTTTAATGGTTAGGTTTTTAAATAATGACAAAAAAACATAACATTTTTGAGAAAGAAAAACAAGAGGATGAATATGTTTTCTTCTCTGAGATGTTCAAGAAACTTTATATTTGTACGCTGAAAATGTTCTGCATTTTAATCTTTACACTGCAAACTCATATTTCAGAAAACAATAAGTTTAGAAACAAAGCAACCTATTTTTTTGACTCTTTGTCTGAAAATCTTTGATGGATTCCCCGTCGTGCAGACAAAGAAACGTGAAAGAATAAAAATAGTGACAGGAACACTAACATCCAGTTGAACTTTGATTGGCAGGCAGGAAAACTGGGCCATTGCTAATTTACGAAATGACATATAAATTAAATCCTCCCCTAATTACTCTGTTAGTACAGGTGACCCATTTAATGAGCAGAAACAGAACCTGGGGTCTGCTTGGAGAAGCCCGGTAGCCTTTGCGCTGCTGCCACCGTGTGGACAAACTTTGAAACACATTTAGTTAATTAAAAAATCAGTAAATTTCTGTTTCCTGAAGTTTGTGTCAGTAGGAATTTGATTGTTCACCGTGGCTCTCACCTCATGCTTGTTCTCATTTATCCATTTCTGCTGATGAATTTAATACACGCAGTTTATTAACTTCCTCCTTTCATATCCACATTTAGACTGGCTTCATGTTTTTATTGAATAACAAGAAGATGGAAAGAGGAATGAAATGATTCTTCTCCATAAAAAGAGAAGAACTCCTGGCAAAAGAGTTTTCAATGAACACAAGTCATCTTTTTTTCTATTTGATCAATTAACAAGAAAATTAATTACAAAATGGGTTTGTAGCTTAGCAGCAGCTGAGCTGATGGTGTTATTAGTCAGGGGTCTTCCAACACTGCTGATCGACATTAGGGTTAACCAATAAATAACAATAATCATCATAAATAATAATAATAAATACATGGATTGGATATAATTTTACTACATCAGTTCAGGTGTCCCTCAGGGCTCAGTTATTGGTCCCCAATGCTAATAAAAAAATGTTTTTGCTTCTTTTGTCTCTTAATTATTATTATTATTTTTACAAATATGTTTCTTATTATTACACAAGGATAGCCTACATTAAGTAATCTGCTAGTGCCAGCTCTTTGGCTGTTTTAAGAAATCTCATGTATAAATTTATTTATCCATTTAATGAGTCTAATAATAGAAATAATCTTATTGTTGACTAACATTAAATATAGTTCAGTAAGGGACACATCTGTGTTCTGGAAACATTGGTATGTTTAGGAGGGTTTTTATGTATGTTTTATTCTTTTAATTATTATTATTATTATTATTATTATTATTATTATTATTGTTATCATTGATTGTTCTTTTATGTCATTTGGACTTTGAGTCTGTAATAAAATCAATCTATTTGAAACTGTTTTTAGTTGATTATTTCACTGAGGATTAAAACCTATCCTCTGTTCATCTGTTTAACGGGGAAACTCATTTCCAATCACACTGCGTTCATTGCTCCATTTTTATCCAGATTGATACATTTTGTATGTTTATGCTCCCAATTGCTTAAAGAAGAAAGATCTGAACATTTTAGTGCTTAATAAAAACATTTATTAGGTAACACTGAAACAAAGGAGACAAAACTATGCATATAAACACAGAAGGAAAATATTGCTTTATTTTATATCAAATAAAAATGATCTGATATCTGCAGGAACATTTACTTTGTTAAAGAGTAATACTTCCCTTGGGGCTCGCTGAAAGGAAATGATTTGATGTTTGATGTGATTAAATAGTGTGAACGTTTTGTTGGGACCCATAAAGCAGGACAGATGCGTTTCTGCATAAATAAACCTGAATAAATAAATGACTTTCATCAACTTTCCCAGAGAAACATCTAAACAGCGCCCTCATGTGGGCACAAATTCCAATTAAATACGTATTCAATAGAGAATATTCACAGCACATTCAATTTCAGGACACTTTGTAAAACTATTAAGTCCAGATTAAATAAAGAAATATATTGTCATTTTAACCCAAACCCATGCATTACTATAAAACAATACATGTTACTATGCTAGTTTTCTTTCTTCCTTTTCCTCTTTCTGTCTTTATTCTTTCTTTTGGATTATTCTAGAAGAAACATATGACTGGCAGCTCAATTTTAATTCAAATTTTGTAAAGTTCTTCACTGTGTGGCCAGAAAATTGGTATAATTCGTGTCTGAGGGTTCAGTGGTGCAAAGGACTTCTCAATATGAAGACAGGTCCGTCATGTAAACATGGGCTCATCTTCATAAAAGCAAGAACTCCTCCAAAATACTGTTACTTTGAGCTTTTGTGTCACTGAAAACAAGATGGCTAACTTCAAACATCTGCAGTTTTCTGATCTGTCAAACATGAATTTCTGTGATTGTTCCAACGCTTTTGTTGTTGAATCTGATCATGAGTTAAAACTCAGACAATACTTTCATGTTGAGAGGATGGAGAACGAAAAGATGAACATCTATAACAAAGAAAAATTGTTGAGTCTGATAAAACAATTAAAGATGTCTGAAAATAATTGAAATCTATCCCACTACTGAAAGCCTTGAAAACTTTTGCTCAACAAAAGTCTTGTTTCCGGGAAACCATCCAAGGAAAAGACAACTTTTCCTCTCTGACAGCTGAAAGTTTTACTGTTAATCCGCCGTTTGCCTGCAGGATGTCATCATAAAAAGGCGCAGAGATTTTGAAAAGAGCAAAATATCAACTCCAGAGCTCGCGCCTATTATTAGAAAGTGACGTAATGGCGCATCTCCTCCGCTGTGTTGCATCTCCGGAATCAGCACCGTTAAAACGGATTGCTGATTGTCCCTCCTTTTCCCCACATGGACCGGAACCAGGCGGCACCACGTGACTCCGGATCCCCGGACTGAACCAGTTCATTACGCCGCATCATGGCTGCGGAGGATGAGGCCGCGCGGTGCCGCCTCGGGTCCCCGCAGTCCCGCGGGGCTCCGCTCTCTCCGTCCCGCTGCTTGTGGCTCCTGCTCGGCCTCTGCTGGCTGCTGCCCACCCCGGCTCTCTGCCTGCTCGGCTTCCGTCCGGAGGAGACCGGAGCGGAGCTGTCCGTGGACGACGGGGTGCTGAAAGCCACGGAGGGAACCCGCTTCATGCTGCGGGTGTACTACTCCACCTCCCCGCAGAGGCTCAACCGCACCGCGGGGACCCGTGCCAACAATGCCGCGCCCTGGATCGCCTTCATCGAGGAGCCGAGTCCCGGCAGAGAGGGACAGGTCCACCCCAAGAGGAACATGTGCATGGACAAGAACGCCAGGACGTCCGACATCGAGGTTTTAGGTTCCTTCAAGTCTGCTTCCAGTCAGAACTCAGTGCTGGTCGAGCTGCTGGCCAAAGACTTGCGAAGAGGGGAGAAGATTAAGTATTACTCCATGTGCGCCTTCGACGGGTCCAAGTGGGAACACTACCGGACGAGAGACTTCTGGGTCGCCGTGACAGAGCGCTCTGCTGTCCCGGAGCTCTGGCTGCAGGTCCTGGTCTCCGTCCTGCTGCTCGGCTTATCGGCTCTTTTCAGCGGACTGAACCTCAGCCTGCTGGCGCTCGACCCGGTGGAGCTACAAGTCCTGCAGAACAGCGGCACCGACAAGGAGCAGAACTACGCGCGGAAGATTGAGTCTGTGCGTCGGCATGGGAACTACGTCCTGTGCACGCTGCTGCTGGGCAACGCGATCATCAACGCGTCTTTGGCGGTGTGGATGTGCCAGATCCTGGGCATGACCTGGCTCTCCACGGTCATTTGCGCCTTTGGCATCTTCTTCATCGGGGAGATTCTTCCTCACTCCGTGGCATCGCGTCACGGCCTGGCCATCGCGTCCAAAACCATCTGGGTGACGCGGCTGCTGATGGTGCTCTCCTTCCCCATCTCCTACCCCATCAGCAAACTGCTGGACCTCATTCTCAACCAGGAGATCTCCAACTTCTACACCAGAGAGAAACTGCTGGAGATGCTGCGCGTCACCGACCCGTACCACGATCTGGTGAAAGAGGAGCTGAACATCATCCAGGGCGCGCTGGAGCTGCGCACCAAGACGGTGGAGGACGTCCTGACGCCGCTGAGCGACTGCTTCATGCTGGCGTCGGACGTGGTGCTGGACTTCAACACCATGTCAGAGATCATGGAGAGCGGGTACACCAGGATACCGGTGTTCGAGAACGAGAGGTCCAACATAGTGGACATCCTGTTTGTCAAGGACTTGGCCTTCGTGGACCCGGACGACTGCACTCCGCTGAAAACCATAACGCAGTTCTACAAACACCCGCTGCACTGCGTCTTCAACGACACCAAGCTGGACGCGATGCTGGAGGAGTTTAAAAAAGGTGAGGAGCGTCTTCAGTCAACTAGGATTTACACTAAAATCTCTATCAACGCACTGCAAAACATTAAATCTCAAGTCAAGTAAATGTATTAGTAATTGAAATAAGACAAAACTAACTTATAAATAACTTTTCAGCAAGAGATAGGAGCTAGTTTAGCCAATAATTTCTTAATTATTGGCTAAACAATAATTAAGGAATTAATTAGAGATAGATTATTTTATTTATATTTCAGTTTCAGTAAAATATAAGTTAAGTGGCATGTTATCAATATTAAGGAATTATTGACTTAAAACAAGCTCCTACATCTTGCTGAAAAGTTACTTCTAAGTTAGTTTTGTCTTAATTCAAGAACTACGACATTTGCACTAGAAACCACACACAAAAAAACTGTCTCTAATTTACCTAAAATATTTTACCGTAAATTAGAGACGGTTTTTTCTTACAGTGTAGGCTGAAAAAACTTGGTAAGATTTTGTGTTTTTGCAGTGCACTCATTCACATCAACACAATTTTTAAGGTAGTTATTTTCTAACCTCTCTGTAATACTTGATAATTTAACTGGATGAACAGCTATGAGTTCAGTAACAATGTTTGCGGATGTTAATTAAAACGGGCTGCCAGCAAATCTTAGCCAAATGACAAAACTGCAGTTTTGTGACAGATAATTAGTGATTATTTGCTGACATCTATTTGTAAACAAACCAAGTTGAAACATAAAACGTTTACACTTTTAGACTGTAACTAGTATAAAACAACAATCAAACAAATTATTGTTTGTACTTTTACAAAGTAAACTTGCTTCTACTATTAAATCTTAAATAATAATTATAAATTGCTACATTTTAATTTATCAATTCATATTTAATAATATTCACATTCAATCAAAAATTAGATGTATGGTTTGTGTAAAACTCAAGACCACAACTGAGCACAGGCTTTGTTTACTTATGCCTTGGGCCGGCTCTGTGTGCAGGGACAGTTCAGCTGCTCATATTTGTAGATGTGACCGTATTTGCACTGAAAACATGTTCTGGTAGTTTGCAAGCAGAGAGATTATCCAAATCAATCACAATAACCAGTTAAAACCTGAATAAATTTGTGTTTTGTAAAAGTATCCACACAACTTGAACGTTTTCCAAACTTTGTCACGTTACAAACACAAACTGCATCGTCGTTTTATTGGGATTTTACAGACAAACAAATTAGTGCATCAATGCGTTGTGTAATAAACGTTGCTCGGTGTTAAAAATGTTTTACAGATACAAATCTAAAAAGTGTGGCATGCATTTGTGCTCTGACTCCTTTGTTTTAAAAGCCCTAGACATTTAAGGCAAGTTAAAAACACAAAACAATGTTGAAAACATTGAACTGACACACGCAAAGGAATATGTGTGGCAGAAGACAAAACTGCAAATCCCACTGAACTGTCATTTTCCATATTAAAGGCGACTTTAACAACCTTAAACAGAGATATAATGGAGGGTTTAGAAGAATATTCATGTGTTTGAATGGTCTAGTCAAAGTCCAGTTGTAAGCCCAATAGGAATCTGTGCCAAGATTTAATAGCTGATATTTCCAGATGGTCATCTTCAGCCACAGTAGAGTCTCTTACATAAAATCTGACTGAACATGGATTAGTTTACTAAAATTAATGGCTAAATATTTCAGTCTTTGTGTAATTTGTGAAACTGTCTGTTGTGCTACATACAAATGCATCCCACATTTTCCAAGTTTTATTTGTTAAAAGTTTGGAAAACCTTTTCTCCTTTATTTCTCACTTCACAATGAGGTCCATTGTTTTTTTATCTGTCACTTAAAATCCTTATAAAACAGACTGAAGTTTGTGGATCTTAATGACAAAATGTGAAAGAGTTTAAATGGTGGGAATAGTTTTGCCAGGCAAGGTTCTGGTGAAGCTTTGGATTTGCTTTATAGGTTTTAATACAAGGTGGGCCACAAGTTTCCATACATAGCAAAAATAAACATTTTATTTTGGACAACTGTTTTTATTTTTGTGGGACTCTGTCTAATCGCTGCACGTCTTGGACCACTTCCTGGTTCATCTGCAACATTTCCAGTTTTCTGAAACTTGCAAATAAGTTTTGCCACAGTGTCGTGTTTGTGATGCTGGTTCCATGTTTTCTGTTAAAGTTTCGTGCAACCATGCGACTGCTTCCCGATCCATCAGTATAATTTAAATTCTTTGCTCCTTTGTCAAACGCATCTGCTTGGGCATCTGAAATATAAAAGAAATAAACATTTTACATTCTCCGATGTATGGAAACTTATGACCCACCCTGTAGTTTTAATGCAACTTTGGTAAAAAAAAATATCAGAACATTTGTATTAATTTCTTTTCTTGTAAAGTGCGGGAATAATTTTGAGAGGCAAATAACTCCAGATGTTTGATTTGTAATTGTCGGTGTTTTGTTCCCATGTTATAAGTGAAATTATCTGGAAACCAATTTAAAACCTTTTCATCAATATGAAGGGATTATTTACTTAAAACTCACTTCTGTATGCTGCTGAAAAGTTGCTTTTAAGTTAGTTTGTCTTATTTCAAGTGTACAAAGATATTTGCACTAGAAACTAGACCAACATTACTTGGTAAGATTTTGTTTTTGCAGTGCATGCACATCATTTGTTGCCATGGCAACACTGTGAAATACCCTAAAAATACCCCAGAAAACATTCAGCTCAGCTTTGTCCCAAACAAATGAGTCACTTGATTACATAATGCTGCAACCAGGCGACGTTTGGAGGTCGATCTGATTCTTAAAATCCATAATCTTCCTCAGATTAAGTGGATAATTTAGTAAAACAGAAAGCTGCGTGTGTTTCTGCAGCACTGACTCGAGCCGGCCTCTTGCTTCAGAGAGGGTGAGAACCTGCAGCCCGAGCAGGCACAGCCCGCCCTGCACCAAAACAAAGAGTCATGCCCAGTTTGCAGAGGCTCTGCGGTCGCAGTCAGGATTTTTCTGTGGGTGAGGTCCACTCCAGCCAATCACAGAGCTCCCTGCTTTCCACCGCCTTCCCGCATGTCCATGAATGCTGCAGACTCAGCACTTTTCCTTCTGTTGGGTTTGTGGTGAGAACAGCAGTAAACGGAGGAGGCAGATTCTGTCTGCAGGAGACATCGAACAGATTATTAGTCTTTTTATTTAGTTTTCTTTTAACAATGCGGAGACTTTGCCAATCTGCTAAACATGCAGTGATTTTTTTAGGAGCTCCAGAAGCTGAATAAATATTGAACCAGCCACATAATCACAATTGTTCCTTTTAAAAGTAATCAGGCTTTCTGCATGTAGATGAGCTGGATGAGATAATCTACATAGAGGATTATCTCTTTTGCCCTCTGCTTCCTGGCACTGCAGCAGAAAATGCAGCCAGTTTTTCTCTTTACTATGAGAATCCTGCAGAAGCAGAAGAAAAAACAAAACAAAAATGACCGGAATCTCCTTCAATGGTCTTGTTCTCACAGTGATTTAGTCAAATTCATCAAAAGACAGGAGTGGGAACTATTTCCCAGAATGCTTAGCGGCATGTTTCTGTATCCTGAGATGGAAGTGCGTTACATTGATCCGACTCTTGTGTTTTATTAAGGCAAATGTTTATTTTAAAGCTTGAGGATAATGTCCTGTTCACACTAAATGTTTCTGAGCTGAATTCATTGATGTTTAATAAAATTCATCATCAGATCAGAAATTTTGTTCATGCAATTTGAAACAAGAATTTAAATTATTCTAAAGTAAAACAAGTTGTTATTTTAACTTGATATTGAATAAAATAACAGAGAAATGTGGCTCTTTAACCAGTTTTTTTCTTTCATATTGTGAAATAATTATTTGTTTTAAATTGCAGCTTTAAGTTAAACCTCACAATTCAAGATTAATGAACTTAAAAAACAATGTTTAGACAACTTGTCTCTTGTTAAATCAACTTAATAAACTTTAATTTCTGAGTCAAAACCAAAACAATTTTCTTGTTAATTGTAAATTGCATTTTCCAGGCAGGAGGTGGACTTTCATTTTCAAGTTAAACCACCTTCAAATGTTTTACAGTGTAGAAATCTAATTATTTTGGAGGCATTGAGACACAAAGTCACCCATTCAGTGACTAGAGGCTGAAATGCGGTTCATGTGGATTAAATTAGGATCCTCAGCACGGCTGGGTTTCACAGTAGTGACGAGATGCAGCCAGGAGCCTGCAGAATCAGGAGAGCGAATATTTGGCCTGAATGCTAAGCAGTGTGAATCACACACTGCAAGCTGCCAAGTAACAGCCCCCATTGCTGTGAACAACAACTGCAGCAAAGTGCCGGTATGGAGACGAGCAGCTTCAGCTTGAATTAGACAAACACATCCTAGATGAGGAATATTTAATCCCAGTCAGAATGCAGCCATCAATTAAACTGATTTAAAAAATAATCAGTTTAGACTAAAAATCTGTGCTTTTCATGTAATTTGTCACTGAACTTTTTTTGAAATGTCTTTTCTGAACCATTCGCCCTCTGCTGTTCGTCCTGGAACGGAGAACCTCATAAAATATTCAGTTTGCTGCATTTTCACTTCATGCCCTTCATGCTGTCTCGTCTCTTTGCTCGTTTAATATTCTCCGTTAGTTTTTGCATAATTCAACTCTCACTCTGCGCGTCAGAAGTTTTGGTTTAAAGGTGTTTGCCAGAGGAGAGCATTTCTCCATTGTTGCTGCTCAGTTAGTGTACAAATATATTCAATAATAAACTCTAAATACACCATGAAATTCTGATGACTGCAATTTTATATCATCTGTTGTTTTCCTCATAATGAGTTACTCATCTTAGGTTTTTGTTTTGCATAACAATAATTTTTTTTCTCACTGATAATTATTTTTCACTGCACAAGTTGACTCCTTCAAGACTGCAGTTATTCTTGTTGTTTGTGAACCAGAGTTTTTCCTTCCAGCCAACTTTCCATTAAAATTCTTGGATGCTGAACAATGTGAAGAGTTACTTTATAAGTTGTGTTTTGTGGGTAACACTTCTAGACTAGGCTAGAAAATGGCCATGATATTACACGTTTGTATTTAATAATAAGTCATATTTTCTTTTTGGTTTTATGTAACATTCTAACTTGTTCAGAAACTAAAAAATTTAAAACATATCTTTCATATATTTTGTTTTTAATAGATAAATGTTATTGTATTTAATGCACAACACAAGCACACAGACAACAATTAGGAAGAATTATGTTGTGTTGCTTTAATTAGGAGGAATAATGCAAGTGTACAAGTTTAGATTGAACTTTTATTAAAGCTGCTTTTTCTTAAGTTTGATTTTACTCAAGTAAAAGTAAAAAGTTTTTGGTAAAAAGACTCTATTTAAAAATAACATCATCAGATGGACCAAAATATAAAATTATGTGGAAATTTTGGTGTTTTAAGGACCAAAATGACAACAAATTGAAAATTATGCTATTTTTTTTCTCCAAATCAGTTTCTTGCAATAAAAAACTTATAAAACTTTAACAAAAACTGCAGGTCTGTGTCTGGTGAATTTTATGTTAAAACATGTTTGTTTTTCATTCAGTGGGTAAAGAACCCAAAAATTTTACTCAAGTAAGAGTTGAAATGCTTCATAATAAAATTACTGAAGTAAAAAAAAAAAAAAAAGCCACTGAAGTAAATGTAACTAGTTCCTACCCAGCTGTGATTATTTGGGTGAAAGTTACTTGTTGTGATTACAGGAAAGTCTCACCTCGCCATCGTGCAGCGCGTGAACAACGAGGGCGAGGGCGACCCGTTCTACGAGGTGATGGGCATCGTCACCTTGGAGGACGTGATTGAGGAGATCATCAAGTCGGAGATTCTTGACGAGACGGATCTCTACAGTATGAATGCACACACACACACACCCCCACACCCCCACACACACACACGCTTGGTTGTACCGTTTGAAAAGTTAGCATGGGTTTCTGAGGAGCTGGATGATTTTACACTCATTTTGTGTCTGCTGGTTTATGCCGCAGCTGATAACCGGACAAAGCGGCGGGTTTCCCACCATGAGAGGAAGCAGCAGGACTTTTCCATCTTCAAACTGTCGGAAAATGAAATGAAAGTCAAGATTTCCCCTCAGCTGCTCCTGGCAACACATCGCTTCCTCTCCACAGGTATCCCCCAGGCACCTGCAGCTGTTTCCAAACTTAACCCAACAAACAAGCAGGAAACGATTGTTCAAAGAACACATCGGGAAACATGGTGGTGGCAGTATCATACTGTTGGGATGGGAGTTTTGAGAAAACTCTGCAATAAACTCACAATTATGCATTAGCACATAAGCACACTGTTATTTTGACAGTTCTATTTATGAGTCTAGAAGGCCACATAAAAAGCTACGGTGGGCCAGTTTTGGCCCTCGTGCCTTGAGTTTGACACATATGTTTTATAGAAGAGACTAAAACTGAATGTATATATGCACATCTTTACTGGTTTATTTAAAAAAATATAACATTGATAATCTCTTTACTTTTGTAACTTGAAACTACAATGTTGAGACATTGGTAGATAGGACAGTGTTACTGAAGCACATCCTTTGTTAGAGGTGGAGCCTTTTAAACCTGCGCACATCTCAGAGAAGATCCTGCTGAGGCTCATCAAGCACCCCAGTGTGGTCCAGGAACTCAAATTCGATGAGAAGAACAAACGAGCTCAGCACCACTTCCTCTTCCACCGTAACAAACCGGTCGACTACTTCATCTTAGTTCTGCAGGTACCGACTGTAATCTGACTCTTCACCTGCACAGGTGTTTGTGACGTCAACATGCGTGTTACTGTGGCGTTTTGTTTTTCAGGGCCGAGTTGAGGTGGAGTTTGGCAAAGAAGCGCTGAAGTTTGAGAATGGGGCTTTTTCTTACTTTGGAGTACCTGCCATCATGTCAACTGGTACAAATACACACACATGTTCTCATCAGGTCTTTCTGGCAGCTAATGTTCCAACAGAGTCTTTATCAAAGTTAGATCAGGCAATTTTAATTATTATATTCTCCAAGTTATTCGTTATAGGCCAGATTGTGAGTCTTTGAACATCTTGGGACTGTGGCAGGGACTATAACATTTCTATTTCGATTATTTAATCATGTAGATTTTAATGTGTTAGAAATTTTAACACAATTAATCATATTTTTTATATATATACAAAGGTTCCAGCCAGAGTTTTTGCTTAAAAAACATTATCTGATGGGACACTGGAAAAGACTATTGTTATGTGCAAGTTGTGCAGAAAGGAGCTTGTGTAGCAAATAGTATCTCAGTGCTAAACATGTTGCAGTAGCGCAGACGTCCCCAACGCTAATGTCAGCGACAGTCCACATTTCCAAAGCATTTTCTCAAAGAAATTCCATGAATTATCAGGGGATCCGGAAACACTTGAAAGCTGAATATCTTTGCACCAATCTGATTGCTGAAGTACCTAAATAGCATGTAAAAACAACAAATATATTTGTTGTTGAGCTTATATTATATTTCTTTACTCAATAATTTAGAAGCAAAATGTGTGTTTGAATTCAAAATGTTGCTTATCAATATATATCGGGATTAACTCGATTAATAATTTGAATTAAGTTCCACCATTACTTGGGACATTCTGCAGATTAAATAGGGAATGTGAGTTTCTAGCCAAGTTCAGATTTCTCCAAGATGGCGGCCTGGCTCAGGTCTGAAGGCTGAGTCTGTTCCTGACGCCCACACCGCCACTTACTAACCAAACAAATATCATGGCCATTTTCTAGCCTAGACTGGAAGTGTTACCCACAAAAAACAACTTATAAAGCAACTCTTCACATTGTCCAGCATCCGAGAACTTTAACTGAAAGTTGGCTGGAAGGAAAAACTCTGGTTCACAAACAACAAGAATAAATCATCTTTGTTTTTTCATGGTAAAACTCCAGGCACTTTGAAATTATGCATAACAGTTGACGAGTAAACTTGAGTCACAGGCTTAGTTTCCTCCAACACAACATAAGATTTAAACAGTTAAACCAAACCAACACAAACAGGAGCGGCCTACCTCCAACCAATCAGGATGTAAATACGTGCAACAGCATATTCTGCCTGTGTTGTTCCTGTCTGGTCACTTATTTCCCTGACAGTCCACAGATCGCCCTCTCCCAGCAGCGGCTTGGAGCGCTCTGACTCCATGCTGTATGCCGGAAGTTTGGGTCAGCTGAACGGAGGAGGGAGCTTCTACCTGCCGGACTACTCCGTGAGGCAGCTCACCCCCCTGCAGATCATCAAGGTACACGCAGCTCATGTTTGGGTCTTTGTAGAACTTCACTTTCATCTTGATTTTATATTTGAGCCAATCAATCATGAACCGGAAGTGTTTTGGTGGACGCTGATGCATAAACTGTTGCTAGCGCCATGAGTCTGTGTAGTAGTGATGGGCAAATGAAGCCTCATGAAGCAGTGAAGCTTCCCGGCCCTTTGCTTTGCCCAAAGGTGCATACCATCATTCATTTCTCTCTAGTGACATCTGCTGTTGAAAATGTGACAGCCTTGTCACTCAGAAAGACATGCTTAAAAATGTGTAAATTATTGTCACAAAGTTTTTGTCAAACTCATGTTTATTAACAGGAGAGTCAATTAAATCCTATTTAACTAATATTTTTTAGTTATTAAAAGTATTTGTAGCCAATCCTGGTATATGTTGACTGTTAGTGGCTGTTTTCTTTTGTCATCCACTGATTTGACAATAAAGACATTTGATGATTTTAGTGT
>CAEGAG010130831.1:0-36535 GCA_903067065.1 Brachyrhaphis terrabensis
GATGTTTGGTCACCCTGATACTGTAGAAAAAAACCCGGCTCCCAAATAGGATCCTAAAACGGCTCCCATTGTGGAGCCGGTTCCAATCGTTCACTTCAAAGAGCCGGCTCTTAGAGCCGGATCGTTCGCGACCGACACATCACTAACGGAAATAGGCAGTGAGTCATTGGTGAAGTTGGTAAGAACCCACATTTAGAACTGTTCAAAAACGTCTCACTTTTTGTACTGCAGATGGCGCCGATTGAGTAAAAAAGACTATTTTAACTACAAAATCTCCCAAAGTTTTTTTTTTTTACTTTTTTGTATAATCTGAAAACTTGTTTGAATGTCGTCCTTGATTTTGTAATCTGAAGAATAGAGGAAAAACGTAAGTCTGTGCAAATTTTTTTTTACAAATATTGGGATTTTAAGGCTCATTAAGTATTATTATTATCCTTATGTACATATGTAACATTTCTATATATGTGTAGTTTGTCCAAATTGGTTTACTTATTCTTCAAACTCATTTTATTTAGCCAAATAGATATTTTCACCTGATATTTTAAGCTGCTCTTGGCAGTTTGTCACCATAGCACCAAAACAGCTCGTCCTCTTTTTCTGTTGCCGTCAGTAACTGTAGCATAAATTAGGATCAGCTCTGTTTTCTTTACAATGAATATATTTTAACATATTTTAGACAAATTTGATTATACGCAGGGTTTTAGTTTTATGTGTAATTTTGCCATGTTTTGTATATGTTCTTAACTGTTAACGTAATTAATGTGCTTTTAAGCTGTGCTTAATTTCTGTCATCTGCTGTTAACTGTTCATTGGGAACCGTTGCTCTGTAATTTGTTTAGGATTATACTATGTTATTTAATGCATAAGGACAGAAGCTGGACTGACTTTAACCACCATCATGATTTCAATGAATGGACATAAATGGCACACTTTTCAGAGTTCTCTATTTTCCTTTAAAGGGATTGAAACTATTTTATTGAGTTTAAATTCTTGCAGAAAACTACGTTTAATTTTGACTTGCTACAAACTGTTAATTGAATTGAGACTTTTTCTTTTTTACAAACAGGTTTGCCTAAGTCATAAAGACCCATACCCAAATCAGACAACAGGAGCTGTGGATCTTTTAACTCCAGGGTTTTATTGTCCAAAAAGATTAACTTTTTTGGAGCTAAGCAAGTGAATCTGCTATTAGCACAAGATGGAGTATACAAGATGTAGGTCTCAGCAGCTGATTGTTTTTGCTGTTGTTTTCCTTGGTACCCTTCACAATTGGATTGTTGGTGATGAACTCACTTTTACTTTGCCTGACATTGTAGACGATTTTGAAAAGATTACAGATCACTCAACGGAGGAATTTCCTGTTCAACATTCTACATATTCAACTCCACATAAAGAAGAACCTGAACATAAATCTTCATTTTTGAATCCAATAGATGATCGCCATCCTTCACCGGAGTCATCCAAATCTGATCCAGCCTCCCGTGTCCAACGGATATACATGATATACCCTAGTGATCTTTTTTCTATTGAGGATCGGAGACATGGATGGGTGGCCATGCATGTTTTTGGGATGATCTATGTTTTTGTGGCACTTTTAATTGTGTGTGATCAGTTCTTTATTCCTTCTCTGGGGGTCATCATGGAAAAGCTGGCCATCTCAGATGATGTTGTTGGAGCCTCCTTCATGGCTGCAGGAACAGCTATCCCATGGTTCATTACCAAGCTAATCCAAGTTCTCTACTATCACAACAATTTAACTGTGAACATTAACCCAGTGATTGGCTCTACAGCTTTCAGAATGTTGTTTGTGATTGGAACATGTGCTATGTTTCCTGAAAAGGTTCTCCCTCTACGCTGCTGGCCATTTTTCAGAGGCTTATCATTCTTAATGCTTGGTTTCATCATACTGATCATTTTCTTGTTGGATAGTGTTGTCGCATGGTGTGAAAGTGTGATTCTGGTAACCATTTTTGTACTCTACATCAACTTTTTGATATATGATGAGAATGTGGAACAAATAATGAAGACCCAACTCCAGAAAATCAAAGGGGTGATGAAAGCTTCATTTGTGAAGAAATGTGAAAAGGTGATCCCGGTAGAGGTAAAGCAGTTATTGTATATATGACTATATTTTAATATTTCACTGCAGAATTACATTAAAATGTGTTTTTAGAATTTTGTTTCGCTATGCACAATTTTTAGATTTTTGAGTTGAAGTTTGAGCCTCTACTTTCATGAAGCATCTCACTACAGCGTGGTATTGACAAATGCCTATTAATAAATTATTTGGATTGCCATCAGGGACAAATATCCTGATGTTAACATTCTTTAGTACATCAGGGCTCTCTTTTATCTCAGTACAATTTTTTGTGGAAGTTACTTTTAAATCCTTTTTCTTTCTCTGATGTTTAAAGTGCTCCTTTTATCTTTGTCGTATTTAAAACAATCCCCCTCAGGTGTGTATACCTGAAGGTGAAAATGATGCACAAGGCCCTGGAGACTGTGATGAAGAATGTGGCAATGAAAACAATGGTGGCTGCAATGAAAAGAAGTTTGTTGATAGCAAATTACTACAAGGAACTACATCTCTGTCTTTACTATGGCCTGACAAATGGCAAGTCACCTACATCATCCTGTTGCCAATCATCCTTCCTCTGTGGCTCACACTTCCCAATGTTCGTAGTCAGGTAAGGTCAGATTAATGTTTTGGATCTTTTAAAAGATCCAAAACAATTGTCTCTTAATACTTGATCTATGATTTTATTTTGGTGTTTGATTCACAGAAAGCCAGAAAATTCTTTGTGCTGACCTACCTAGTTTCCATTGTGTGGATTGGCATCTTCTCCTACCTGGAGAGGTGGTGGGCTCATCAGGTGCAGTGTTTCAGAAAACAGCTCTGTTGTTCTTAAATAAGAGTCTAATTTTGCATTGAATTATTTAGGCTGTATGTATGTTTTCATTCTGGATTTTGGACTTAATCCTAATAAATAGTATTTTTATATTTTACAGGTGGATGAGACATTTGGTGTGATGGGTCCTATGAAATACGTGGGAGAACTGATGTCCAACGCTGATCTTATAACTAGTCTAATAGTGGCTCGTAAAGGCCTGGGAGACATGGTTGTGTCCGGTAATTTGAGCAGTAACATCTTTACTATGACTCTATTGTGAGTAAATAGATTGAATTGTCTTGCTGAGATGAGAGAAAGATTTGTTGGTCCCACTGTAATTTCTGTTATTTCATCCAAAAGTTTACCAGTGGAATGGTTCCTCTACTCAGTCATCCATGGTTTCTCCCCTGTGGGTATCTCGACTGAAGGTCTCTTCTGTGCCAGTATCCTCCTCTTCGTCATGCTCCTCGCTGCTGTCATCTCCATTATATCTTTTAAGTGGAGGATGAAGAAACTGCTTAGCCTCACCTTGCTCCTTCTCTACCTTATTTTTGTGGTCATTAGCACATTGATGATGTTTCAAATCATTATATGCCCTGTATAAAAAAAAAAAAAACTTGAAATATGTTTATGTATTTTCTTGGATTCTTCTCTATAAAACTGATCCATCCTAACATCTACCAAGGTTTAAAGAAAGAAGTTTAAAAGAGTTAGCGTGATAATCAAATTATTATCAATATACCTGCAGAGTACACTTCATAAATATAAGTACGTATATATTTTAGCTGTTAAATAACCCAAGTATATATAGCTGCAGTTTTAACAACAAACTTGGCCCATAGTCAAAAAGTAATTGTCACTTTTCCTAATTGAAGGCAACTACCATCAATTGTTTACAGGAACTGGCAGAGTCTTTCATTGCTGATGAGGAATTTTGGTCCACTCTTCTTTAAAGGGTTGCTTCAATTCAGCAATATTACAGAAGTATTGATCATGATTAGCCCCGTTATGGTCATGCCGCAGTATCTCAATCCGATTTAGGTCCAAACTTTCGCTAGACTACTCCAAAACCTTCAAAACATTCCATGCCATTCAGAGGTGGACTCACTAGTTTACCATTGTACCTTATGTATACAGCCTAAGTGTCTCATCAGTCCAAAGAAGTCTTTTCTTTCTTTATATCAAGACATGATGTGTTGTTTTTGGAGAACTTTACATTTTGTTGTCAGACAGGTTTTTGTTAAAGTGCTTTCTTGATTCTGCAGGTTACATGCCTCCGTGTAAAATTGTAAAATTAAACAACCGAAAAATAGGATCAAGAACAGTTAATTCTTGATCAAGTAATTATTGCCAACAAAAGGCAATGATTACTTTTTTTTTACATAGGCTGGGCGTTGATAGTTTTTTCCCTTAGTAAATAATTTGAAAACTGCTTTTCGCTTGCACTTTAGTTATCTTAGTCAGATCTTCTAATTTATATCACGATTGAAACATATTGTGACTAAAAATGCAAAAACAAAGGAAATCTATATTAAAGTAAATACTTTATAAGAATATAAAATAGTTTTTGGTGTGTACTTTTTCAAATTTTTTTTGTTTAATAAAAAACAATGTGCTGAAGTCAGGTGGTTTTGTTCACATGAAGTTAGATTAAAAATATTTTAGATTTGAAAGAGCAGATCATTTAAGCTCTAGAATAGAGAAATGATATATTTTATTAAAATTCCTGTCTTGTTTCTGTATTTTTAATATGTATATATATGTAAAGGTAGCATATTAATTTTTACTTGTGTGTTATACTCATTGTCTTTTTATGAAATTGCATAAAAAAGTATATCCATATACTTTTTTAAAGTATATGGATACCTTGTGTGACCTGTTTCCTCTTTAGGATTTTAAGGTTTTGTGTACATCTGCATTTCATTTTTCTTATTTTTCTTTACAAGATTCAAAGCACAAATACTTACACAAGCAAGTCTAAGCACCATAACTTAGATTTTTATGCATGTTTCTGGAGAAGTTGTGACTAAAACTTAAATTTTAATTCACTCATCTTTTTGTCAAGTATGTCATTGTAAATTAGCAAACACTCATGCACAAGCCTCCTCTAAAGGAGGCTTGTGCATGAGTGTTTGTCCTCAGACATGCACTCATGGCACAGAGGTTGACTTATGTCAGGTCGTACAAAAGAACCTATTGGAGTGTTGTATGTGAACATCCTGTTTCTCAAGAAAAGTCACCCAGGTGAAAATATTTCAGAAATGACAGAGTTTCAAAATATAAATCCCTTCATTTTCAGTCCTACATCTATGCACTATGACACCTTGCTTACTTTTAGTTTACATCGTACAGATCACTGCTGAGGTTACATTTGCAAAGTGAGAGTGAGACAATGCAGCTAATCCTCTTAGAAGACTTCAGGTGTTAGGTATTATGTTGATCCATTGTGAAGACTCGTTCTGTGCCCTACATAAGCCTTTAGTCGTTGGGCAATAGTTTTTGTTCGTGCAAGTACATTTAACCTGGGAAAGCTGCATTGGGATTTTGTGCCATTGACTGTACGCTAATTTTAAGGTACGTCTGTATTGTTACTTGTTTTTTTTTCTTTATTTGTTTTTGTTTTTTTTACCTCATTATTTCATGATCTTTTCTAATTAGCATGAATTTACTCTTCAGTTAGTACCACCTTATAGGTTAGTTGTATTTTACCATCAAAAATCTTGTCCAGTCTTTATAAATGTCATCATTTTGTCTAAATGACTGGCAATGTTTTATAAGAGTGCTTTTCTGGATGTTTAAATTGAGCTGAACTTGTGACTAATTTTGGTGTATTCTTCAATCTACAATAGGTTGAATTTCCACAAACCCAATGATGTGACATGAATCACTCTACTGAAGTTCTGTATTCTTCTACCCCATGGTCTGTTGGGGACAGAGCTGGACTCTACCGAAGCTTATTTATGCTACTTAATTCAACCTAGCCACCAGGAGCGCTGCTTTGGAGGATGATGCATTGTCATAGAAGGAAACGGCTCCAGCTGAGCCGGGTTCTGTTTCTTCTCTCTGGAGTTTTTCTCTGTACCCTCTATCAGCTCACCATTAGTGCCAGGCTGCAGGCACCAATGCCAGTAGCTCAGATTGGAGAGGATTTTGGAGAAGGGTCAGCAGAGGGCGTTGAGGATGCCACAGCAGAACCTGGCCAGCTAGAGGAACCTCTCACTACTGCGCCCAAATTAGAGCCCACAGATCAAACAACACCAACGCATGTGATTCCTCATGCTGATAAGGATTTAAATACAAACACACATATGGATTTAACTAGTGATTTCAAAGAAGCCTCTTCCACTGAATCCACCCTGTTGCCAACAACAAACCGGACTTTGGTGCATTGCATCTATGTGGCCCCAGAACCTCCTCTGGTGACACCCACCCCAGTTCCAGCTCCACCAGTTACAACTGTCTCCCCAGCTCCACCTGGGGAAGCTCCTCATGTCAAAGGTGATTACCCTGAAGATATCTTTTCTATCGAAGATCGCAGACGAGGATGGGTGCTTCTTCACATTGTGGGAATGATGTACATGTTTGTCTCTCTTGCGATTGTCTGCGACGAGTTCTTCGTGCCCGCACTGGGAGTTATCACAGACAAACTGGCCATCTCTGATGATGTAGCAGGCGCCACCTTTATGGCAGCTGGAGGCTCTGCACCTGAGCTCTTCACTTCTCTTATAGGAGTCTTCATCGCCCACAGCAACGTGGGGATTGGCACAATAGTCGGCTCGGCAGTTTTTAACATTTTGTTCGTGATTGGGATGTGTGCTTTATTTTCTCGGGAGATTCTTCATCTAACCTGGTGGCCGCTTTTCAGAGATGTTTCATTCTACATACTTGACCTCATCTTACTGATCATCTTTTTCTTGGACAATGTCATTATGTGGTGGGAGAGCATGATGCTGGTGGCCTGTTACAGTCTGTATGTTGTCTTTATGAAGTTCAATGTGCAACTGGAGCGAGAATTCAAGACCCAGCTCCACAAACACAAGAGCATTGTGAAGGTTATTGCTGTGGAAGAACCTGAAAAGGTAAGCAGTTATGTATTAAAACGTCTTTATGCTTAATGTTCTGGATTACCTATTTATCTTGATAAGTCTCTGTTAAGGCTTTCATAGTTAAAATTATTCTCTTTGGTGCTGGACAACTAAAACAATGTTCCAGGAGAATCAAGAGTGAAAATGGCTACTCTTTAAATTTTTTGTCTTTGTATTCAATTTATTAAATGAATGAACATTTATATGTTTAACAGTTTAAATAATTTTGTAAATAAAAAATATGCATGTTTAATAAATAACTATGTTTCAAGAATCAATAAAATATTAGTAAAGTGATTAAATGTGGAAATCACCATTAGAAAATGTTTCACTTATATGTATTAAAACATATGTAAATATATTGTCATTTAATTATTTTTAGAGCTGTTTTACAATGTCTCTAGAATATATATTTTTTTGTTTTAGATTTACCTGTCAAAGTTAGACATGGCTAACAAGCAAGGTTATTGGTCTGGAAGTGATCTGGTGTGCAGGTTAACCAATCAGATGTCAGACCCTACCTATTGAACAATACCAGTACGTAGTAATTCAAACTGTCACTAATTCAAACTAGTGACAGTTTGAATTATTTCATTAGGGACTCTTGTATAAGAAATTAGAAATAAATTAGTAAATATTGAAATAATAGACACTTTTTAATATTTAAAGCATTCAAGTTTTACTTCACATTTGTGTGTTTAAAACATTGACACACCCCATAAATATAAACAAATGTATTCATATTTATTTAACGTGTTTGTGACAATTTATTTAAATGATCGCATATATAAAATTACATTTGAGAACTTAATTTATTTTTTAATAGTAGCTCTTTTTGCCTTTGATACACACAGTATGCCTGTGTTATATTCTTTTGTCATTGTTACATAAAGTAGCACTTATTTCAAGGAAGCAGCGTCTGTTGTCATGTGTGACATTTCATTGATTCATTAAGGTTGAAGAAAATTCGAAATGAAACTAGTGTTAGATTGACCTTTTCAAACCAAAGCTGATCAGCTACATCAAACTAATCCTTTTTGGTGCTGCAAAGCTGCACACATGGTACCATCAACATTAATTTTCTTATCCTTGGTTTGAGAGATTGAGACCATAATAAACTTCAATTTGTTTTGCTTACTTTTAACGTAGATCTTTTGTTGTGCTACATGTGTTGCTTAAGCTATAATGATGCGATTATTGAATTATATTTGAAGTCATACATAACAACACTGGAGTGTACAGTGAGTGTACATTTTGAAGTGAGGACAGGTTCACTTACAATGCTAAGCTAGTCCAAGGCATGAAGATGCATATTTAATAATGTAGTACATTATTACTGGTAAGACCTCAAGAGTGTACAATATGAAAAACCATTTAATGTATAAGATTATGTTGAAACTTACATAAATTCTACCAAAATGAAATACATTTCAATGATTATCACTGAAAAACACATTGTTGCACACAGACAAATGGGGAAGGAGAAGATAATGCCCCTCCTGCTCCAGAGGACAAGAATCGGTTGAAGGTAAAAAATAAATAAGAAAATTAACCAACCAACTCCAGCAAGTGATATACTTCTAACCCCCTGATACCACAGTGCTGATTGTTACTGTTTTTATACATATTTTGAGTTTTTCTGTTTGTGTTCCTGCTTACTAACAAGCCTCACTGCAGGTACTGTTTCATCATAATGAACTTGTTGAGCAAAAACACCCTGACCTCCACTTGAAAATGACTTACAGTGACGTGTCGTGTCTGTATTGCGAGAAGCTGTCGTGACCTCAGCCATCTTTTTCCCTAGTTGAAGCCATCCCTTCAGCGAGGGGGGAGTTCTGCTTCTTTACACAACAGCACCATGAGAAACACCATCTTTCAGCTCATGATTCACACATTAGACCCTCTGGGAGATGGTAAGTACCACATTTATGCCTCTGATGGCTTTTGTGATGGATAACTGCACGATAACTTTTACAAAGACTTCCTGTGTGCTATGTTCTGCCCAGTGTAAAATGGATTAGCTAGGTGTTCCGTATGCAGTCATCTCTAAGTCCAGATTGATACTAAGCAGATAAATACTCCCTCAGTATGCAGAAGGATCCAGTTGTTGATCCAGGTTTTGTCATAAAAAAGAAAAACATTATTCTGGTGCCACAGCTGGTAGTGAAATCATTTAACTTTCTATGCGTAAAATTTTGGTTATTCTGTGATTTTTTAATTTTTTAATTTTTTGCAAAACTATTGCGGTCTTTGAATTTTACATGTTTATTAAGGTAACTTAGCAGCAGTGTTTATATCATTGTTGCTGCCTGCTTTGGCTCTTTTGTGGACTCACACAATACTGAATCTGTGTTTTCATAAATAGTACATGTTTAATGTTTTACACTTCATGACTTATTAATGCATTCAAAATGGTTATATATGTTTGTTTTGAAGGAAAGTTTAAGGATAAGGCTGAGACCTTGAACAGTGTGGCCAGACGGAAGTCAGAGTCCAAGTCCCAAGAGAAAAGTGAAGGTAACAGGAAGGATCCGATGATCAAGCACTGATATTTGAACAGAATAGTAGATCAGAGGTTGTAGTAATGAAATGTAGGAGTATAATAGAAATATTTCCACGTTACTAAATGCTCCCAATATTACTCGTCAAAAGAAGCCCTCAATGGCTCTTAGAGTAAAGTTCCCTAAAATACTGTAAAATTATGTATTTTGTGGCTCACATTGATGAAAAACATTTTTAAAATTTGTACTTGTATGCATACTTTAATTTGTTGCCTTTCTCCATAGGACCTTCTTTGGTCTAAAACCACTACAGACACATTTCTGACTAAAATGTTTATGATTTCCTCCACAGGCAAAAGTGGAAAAACTGAGGAGCCCAAAGAACCAGAGACTGCTCCAGCCAAAGATGCAGAAAAGAAGGAGGAGCCAGAAGCAAAGAAGGTACTCCCTACCCATGACCTGCTGACTTTCAAAAAGCCCAGAAGTCAGTCTTTGATACCTGTCTATGTAAGAATCAAAGTACAGGGATTTCACTATTTATATCAGTTTGTATTTTGACTAAAAAATATTCTTTCTCCTCGTATTATATTTGGACTCCATCGCTTTTTTTCTCCATTCTGCAGGACGACGTTCCAGCAGAACAAGGTGGATCGGAAGGCTCAGACAATTCCGACAGCGACGACGATGACAGCGATGAAGAGAGTGAGGAGTCCAGTGAAGATGAGGATGAAGATGAGTATGAAGATGAAGATGAAGAGGAGGAAAACGAAGATGACCCACTGTCTTTACAGTGGCCTAACACACCACTCAAACAAGTCACTTACCTCCTCCTTCTGCCCATAGTCTTCCCTCTGTGGCTCACAGTTCCTGATGTTCGGAACCAGGTTAGAGACATTTAGGACACATTTCAAGGTGCCGCTGCGATATTCTGAATTCCTCTATAGGTTTGCCTTTATATTTTTACTTTACTCAACAGAAATCCAGGAAATTTTTTGTGCTCACCTTCCTCGGCTCGATTATGTGGATTGCTATCTTCTCCTACCTCATGGTATGGTGGGCTCATCAGGTCAGTTCCCACAGTTCTTTGCTTATCTTCAATACAAGATGCGAGAAATCAACATCCAATTTATTTTGAATCCCTAATTAAATCTTCCACATGTTATTTCTTTCCCTGATTTTTTGTTATGAGGTGGGAGAGACCATCGGCATCTCAGAGGAAATTATGGGCCTGACTATTCTGGCAGCAGGCACCTCCATTCCTGACCTTATCACCAGTGTGATTGTGGCTCGTAAGGGCCTGGGAGACATGGCGGTGTCCAGTTCTGTGGGCAGTAACATCTTTGACATCACAATGGGGTGAGCTTTCACAGTTTGATCTACCAGTATTAGAAAATAATCAACTGACTGCCCCCGCAAGTGAATCCTGCATCTTTTATTTTTTTTCTGCCAGCTTGCCCATCCCATGGCTCCTGTACTCTTTCATCCACGGTTTGGCTCCAGTCGCTGTCAGCAGCAACGGCCTTTTTTGTGCCATCGTGCTGCTCTTCCTCATGCTCCTTTTCGTCATCATCTCCATCGCAGCCTGTAAATGGAAAATGAACAAGGTGCTGGGCTTCACTATGTTTCTCCTCTACTTTGTCTTCCTGGTGCTCAGCGTCATGCTGGAGGATCGCATCATTGTCTGCCCTGTTTCCATCTGAGACTGCAAACACAAGCCTTTTTTCCACAGTAGACACTTTCTCATGGAGGGGGAACTTAATAACACTTTAAAAAAAGTAATTCTCATGAAAACCTTTTTTTTGGACCATTTGAATCAGTAATTGCAAGTAAATTTGATATACTCTTAACACCAATAGTAGAACCACACCAGTTTTAGTTTTAAAAGTATCTATGCAACTGTGTTCAGAGTAAAATATATCTGTTTACTGAAGTTTTTATAATTTCTTCTGTGTCCATAGTTTTTGACTTGGGCTTGGAGTATATTTAAAAGTACAAAACCTGTGATTTTATCTCAAGGTTATCAAGGTTCAAACAGAATCTTCCTTTGGTGAAATTTCAAGTTAAATTATTTTACTCAACATAAATTTGTATTTTCTTTGACAACTTTAAAATAAATTAGATGTTAGCCATCTTTACCCTTGATTTTCTAAATTGCATAGAGAGCTCTTTAGATGTTGACATTGTGAAGGCACAGACCTTGGTAGCAAAGAAGCATCCAGGGTTTATAAATGGCACACAGTCTGGAGCCCATGTTTTAACATGTATGGATTATGTGGTGTAATAAACACATGCTTGTATTTACATTGCAAGTTAATGATCTGCTTTTTAATAAAGTTGTTACAGTTATTTTGCTGTTTGCATCCCCCTCAGTTGCTGTTCAAATCCGGGGCAAGTCCCAGTTTTATCACTACCTGAAATCCATCCATCCATTTTCTAATGGATGGATCCATTAGATCCAATCCCTAGTGGGGTTGGGAGGGGTGCTGGTGCCTATCTCCAGCTAAAGTTCCGTGCAAGAGGCCGGGTACACCCTGGACAGGTCGCCAGTCTGTTGCAGGGCAACACAGAGGCAGACAGGACAAACAACCATACACACACACTCACACCTAGGGAGAATTTAGAGAAACCAATTAACCTAACAGTCATGTTTTTGGACTGTGGGAGGAAGCCGGAGTACCCAGAGAGAACCCACGCATGCACAGGGTCTAAAATTTGTGCACAGTTTGGACAGGGCAGCTTTGATAGTGTGAATTTGTCTTAAATGTAAATCTTGCAACATTATTTTCATAACTGTATTGGAGTAAATTCAAGCTGTTTTTAGGTAACTTTTTCATCAGCTTAGTTTGAGAAATGACAAAACCTGAAATTCACTTGGTAAATGTGTTTATTCATAAATGAAGGCAAAGTATCGATCTGCTCAGGGAAGAAATTTTTCCTCTTTTATGTAAAAATCATACAAATTAGTATCTGTGTTACAAACAATAAATAACACGTCAGAAACATTATTAAAGTTGACAGTTAGTGTAAACATTACATTAGACAACATTACGTTTTGGTCATCAGTGGTTTTCAGACACTTATAAGGTGGTGATAATGCAGATTTACATGTTTCGAGGTTGGTGTTCGAGCCAAGCACACAACCTTGACTTATCCAGCATTATATCATCAGAAGTGATTGTGAAGCTCAATATAAATGGAATCTCAGTTGTTGTTGTTTTTTGTTAAGATGTATTAAGATGCTGAAGTTTCACACTCAATTTTAAAGTGAGATTGAATTTGGGCAGGTCAGAGCTTAATCGTGTAACTTTTGGGTGATGATTACAGTGCAAATAAACTCTGGCAACTATTCAAAGTAGTAGAGGGTTCAAATCTTTTTTGACTCGCTATTCACAATAAACAGTGCACAGTTGAACAAGAATTCAAAATCTACACCAAAAACAAAACTTACAAAATACAAACATTCTGTACATTTACAGGACTTATGACAATTATTATTTGTAAAAAAAACAAACAAACAAACAAAAAACTGTTAAATTAAAGCAAAAAATGTAATCAAATTCGCCGCTTGTAGTTCGATTACACTGTTTTTAATATCCTTTTATGGCTGAATATTATACATAATTTTTTAATTACCTCTTTACAAAAGCTTGGAAATCTGTAAATAATATAAATAATATTCCCTACTGGGTCTCTTTAAGCGCATTGTTAAAAAGGATGAAAGATTCAAGGCAGGCGATATGTGTTAATTCGTCTTTATCTCATTGGTTCCAAAGCAGTGTTATTACCATATGGTTTAATGTATCCAGGTAAATGAACATGCTATAGTTTTACAGAGTTCATGTTAGCACAAGTAGACTCAGCTTTACTGAATGAATCCAACTCAAATGTCAGTACAGCAACTCCTGCAAATGCTAAATGAAGCGTGACTTTGTAGCTTTGGTTGCAGGACCACTGAGTTATCTAACAGAGAACACAGAGCTCATCCTGTCAAAGTGCTTTGTAAAATCACAAACATCTAATAGCAACAACAGTCTAAACAAGGTCACATTTGCCCACTTATTCACAGTTTCAACACAAAGTCATAAAATAGACTGTATTACAACTGTACAAACATGTTACTACAGGGATATCCAAAATATGGTAATTTTTCTCCAATATATATATAAACACAAGGCCTTCATACCTCTCAGCTCTAACAGTACAAGAAACTCATGGCAGTTGCTTTGCATTAAGGGGGGATTTTTCCATTGTGCTTACTAAAAGCTCCATGCCCAAGTCAGGTGAGCTGGTCCTGAGTGTGAAGAGCAGTCCAACGTGACAGCAGCAGTGACTGTGGTTGAAGTTATATATATATATATATATATACATACTGTATATACACATTTAAATAATTATGACGTTCACAAACTGGGCTCTCCAAACGTCCTCCTGCACTCCATGACCCCAGCGCCTGGAGGCCTGTCACAGTTGTGTGTCAGTTTAACTTGGTTGGGGGAGAGGCGATCATAGGCCAACCTGTACTCCCGATCAAAGGCATCTGCACAGACAGAACACAATAATTTAATCTGACCATTCAATAACTCAAAATGACTTTGTAAAGTTATACACAGTACCTTGCAATTTCCTTTAATATTGTTAAAATCCTATATTTAAATGTATTTTATTGGGATATTAAGAGACTGACATAATAGCCTGGTAAAATACAATCTCCAGATAGAGATGAAGAAACCCCAAAATACATGCTACTGTCATTTAAGCAATAGAAAGTTGCACAAAGTACTGACTCAAAGAGAGTCAGTACTTTGTGCACCACACATTTCTAATTTGTATTTGAAAAAAAAAAAAAAGAGTAAAGTTATGTATCAATCTTTGTTACACTTTATGAATATGCATTACTTTTTTGGGGTGTCTCACAAAAAAAATCCAGTAAGATTCATTGAAGTTAGTAGTTTTAATGGGATAAATGTGAAAATGTGAAAACTTAGGATGCCGTGAATAGTTTTCTGAGGAACTGTAGATCTCAGCCTGTCGCTGTTTATCAAGCAAAAATTTTGACATTTTTCTGCTGCTAGCAAGAAAAAAAGGAGTGAACTTACTGATATTAATGTTGTTCTTCCCCAAAGCCACAAGAGTTAGAAACAGTAAATCTCTATAGAGGCTCCTTTTAGAGTAGAAGAGATAGAGGAAAAAAATCTTTAGACTTTCCATCCATATCATCCTCCTCATGCAGTTTAGAACACCACACACATCTTTCATCTTTCATTCCCACCTCTGTCTCTTGAAACCCAACTCAGGCCCCAGCAGCTGGATGATCTGGCTCATGGGCTGATAGACGTCGCTCTTCTTGATGCTCCTCACAAAGCCCTGCAGCAGCTCCACAGTGAAGAGCTGCCCTTCTTCACACAACCCAGAGCGGATCAAAGAGTTGGCACCTGTAAAAACAGAACAAACTAAACGTCAGCCTGATCAAAGGATCATCCATCGCCAACGCTCAAAGTCGACTAAGACAGCAGAGCTATGAGGAATCCTGAGATAAATTATGTATGATGCTCCAGGTTTACCATAGACTAACTTTTAAAGTAAATATGTCCTCTTAACAGCAGAACACTTTGGTGAAAATATAGTGTTCTATATTTTACCACAGTGTATTAAAGAAAATGCAGAATCAACTTACAGTGTGTGTTCCACAGGACATAGCAGGGTTGAACTTTATCTTTGTGCAGCTTCAGGTTGTCCCACATAATCCTCACCAGCACCTGCTTGCTGTCCTCAGATGAAGCAGTCTGGGGAATCTAGAGGGAATAAAATATGTGAGCTTACTCCTTTTTGGTGTCGGGTCTTTTGGGGGGTAATTTCAATATTGCAAAGTCTGTACGCTGCTTGAGAGCACTGGTTATTTCACACTTCATCATTTTGTGCATTTGCTGTTTTAGTCCTTTCCAACCCAGATTTTATATCACATTAGATTTTAAATCAACCGTGGGGCAATTTTTTAAAGGGGTGTGTTTTGTACCATCTTTGGAAGCCAATCGTGTAAAGGAATTTTCTATAGTTTACCATCAACAAACTTTTTAACAGAGCATGTATTATAGATCAATATAAATCAGAAAATAATAAATAAATTAAATTATGTGTCAGAGCTACCTAATTCATTACAAATACTTAAATGTATAGAAAAATAAAGCAATGCCAATTATCTTAGCATGGCTGTGAAATGGTTCTTCTTTTATAGTATATATTTTGGATTGTTGTTTATTTTCCCTCTACCTAACTCTAGGAGGCGCCAAACACCACAGTTGAATTTGAAAAAGAGAGCCTATTCTTTTCATAATCTCCCCCCATAAACGTAATAGTGATATTAAAATAAAAATATAAGCGCTGCCTACAGATGTGCAATGTGTACTGATATCTACCTGGTCACCATGGCTACAATGTTGGGAAGCCAGGATAAGAGCAGGCAGGTTACTGGGCAACTCCAGTCTTTTGAAGTACCACACAAGGTTCCAGAAGACGATGGGATGTTGGTCAACGACGCTCGGGGATGAGATGGCCTGGTCTCCCTCGTTCACCAGTAGGCTCTCCAGCTCCTTCCAGAGAACCAGGGGGCTCAGGTACGGCACTGTCACCGGATCAGGAGATGATGCTTGTGCCAAGGCTGGGGTGTCATTGCAAACACTCCAGCTGCTCTTCTGCTCCAGAGCAGGAGATGCAGATGGCTGAGCTGCCTCAGACAATTTGGCTTCGGGGCTGAGCGGTGCAGACGTGTCCTCCTCTTTAACAGGATTACTCCACTTAGATGGCCTGGGGGGGGAGACAGAATGGATCTATTTAAAGAGGTCATGAGGTTAAATAGCTATTTAGATCACACGTGTCTGTGAAAAATAATGACCTTTTCACAAAAATAACACCACAATAGCAATACATTACCTATTCTGTGGTCTCAGGTCTTTGATTTCCACATTGAGGAAAGGCAGGAAGGCAGTGCCACAGAAAGGACAGGTGCTGTTGAGGTTTGAGTCATCTGCTGTCCAACCGGCCATGATCTCTTCATCATATACCAGACAGTCACATGTTTTGCAAAGTGAGCAGCTAGACATCATCACCTAGGAGAGATAGCATAAGGAGAAAGCATAAATTGCCAATAAAACAGCCTGAGCAACCTCATAAAAAAGTTTATGGCCTGTAAATATCTTACCTCTATGGTGTAATTAGGACTGGGCTGGAAGCGGCTGACATCAGGAGAAGAATCTGGAGTGCGTGGGCCTTTAGAATGAAGAGCTAAACCACCTGGACACAAAGAAGAATAAGACAATTATTAGTAGAAGTCAAACCTTGGTTTAAGATCCCACCATACACTCCTAAATCTGCTCGGTTCTTAACGATAAAGTTTGTTAAGAAACTAGATAAAAATACAAATTATTTCCAGCATTGAAATGTGCTGGAAATCTGAAAAAAAGAAAGAAATTACAATAGCTTTCATACTTCAGGTTCTTTATAACAAATTGGAATAACAACAAAAAGTCAAAATAACACAAATGAGATAGTTCACATTCGAGGTGGACAAATGTGCTACTTTTACTGAGGCATTAGCTTTTCCATTAAAGTCTAGAATTGGTCAATGTTTTGTGTTTTTGGATCAGGTTTAGTAAATCTCTGTCTCAGTTGGGTGTGTGCATGTGAATGTATATGCACGTGTCTGGCATAGGCGCCTGCAGCTAGCTGCACAAAAGCCTCCGCACTGAATCCACCCTCATGCCTGCTGGCCTAGTTTTTCACAGAACAGCACAGAAATCTGTCCAACATTGAGTCGTTCTCCCTGCTTAGATTCAGATTAAATGTTTATTTTTTCAAACAAAAGAACAAGGCTGCAGAATACATTTTCATCATATCTAAGGTTATGTTTACATAGTAGGCAAATGCGACCTGAATCCGCTTTTTTTTTTGTCCGCATGCAACCTACATCTGACTTTTTCATGCCAGTCTAAATGGCCCAATTCTGATCTTTTGACCTCCAAAAGATCCAACTTGTGCCACTTCTATACATGATACTAAAACAGATACATATCTGATTGTTTTCAAAGTGTTTGCAGTGACAGCAGTCATGTCGTATTTTATGTGACTTTTATGTCATTGATGTGAGACATGAGTCATAATTCTGTACCAGAAAAAGTCAGACGTGGTAAATACAAACGTAAAAAATTATAATTATGAACTTATGAAAGCAGTCTGTGTCACCGAACCAAATCACAATCCCACCACTCCTGGCTCTGACTACACATCCAAACAGATTTCTCTACAGAAATTGCAGTAAATGCTTCACAAAAAGTTGTTGCTATTAGTTATGTTTTCGTTTTATTAGATTCTTAAATGTGACAATACTGTTGGCTCCCTTTGTTGAATAGACAACAAAGCGATCCATAATCAGTGGCATCCATTAATACTTCTGTAAATGATGCATTGGTGTGTGATGTCAACGTTCTTGTGCACATGTGGATTGCTTTGGGGTCGTAAATCACTTACACAGAAATCTAATTGTGGTTGTATTTCATTTGCAGTATGAACGAACATGAAGAATTAAATTTTAGAAAAAAATAAGAATTGATGAGTGTGAACGTAGCCTAAGATATTCACTGCAACACTACTGCCTGTTCAGAATGATGAGAAGTGTTCAACCAACCAGAGAAGGAGTTATGTCTGAACACTCTTGTGGGGCTGCTGGGGCTGCTCAGGTTGGTTTGGTGAGCTGCGGCAGGGTTCCTCCTGACCCGGGACATGTTCCCATGCTGAGGTGAAGTGAAGCCAAGAGGATCCAGGCAGGCGTCGCTATCCAGCAGCGAGGAGCATTCTACCTCGGCTGAGGTCAGAGAAGAAATGCTCATACGATCACTGTTCCCATCCTGCCAGAAAATATATAACACAACCCAGTCAACTTGGGTTAACTGATTTCATCTCAGACATGCCTGATTAAAACTCCCATCTTACCTGTGTCAATGATGTCTGTGATGACAAACGGGAGTAGAGGCGACTGGCCTTCTCCGCCACGCCCTTTCCTGCGGATATGACGCTGCTCTTGAAGATATCCAAAGTCGGAGTCAGCAGTGAGTCCATGGAGAATGACGAGGTGGAGGGACTGGGCGAGGAAGGCAAAGCCAAGGAAGAAGGTCTCTCCCTGTCTTTGTTACACATGCCCATAGGAAGAGATGGCGAAGGCTTCAACCTCTCCTTGGATTTCAAGGGGAGTGAGAGGAGTGTGTTGGAGCAGGTGAGCGTGGAGGACTGTGGGGATGTGTGAGCTGATGAGCTGGAGCGAAACAGTGGACTAGAGGAACTCTGCAGTTCCATACTGGGTGAGCGGCTGTTCAAAGGGCTGTTGCTGTTATTTATGAACATTTCAGTCTCTTCGGCAGGAGGTGAGCAACCCTTACCCGGGTCATACTGCTGTTCTGTTCCTGCTGCCCCCATCTGTGACAAGGGATCATACCCAGTTTCTCTGTCTCTCTGTCTCTCCCCAACTGATTTTTGCTTGTCAGTCTCTGTATCCTCTTCTTCCACACCATGCAATCTGTCAGCAGTAAGATGAAGCGGGTTGGTCGATCCAACTAGGGGGACAGTGAGCATCACTAATCCCTGTCCACCAGACAAGTCCAAAGATTTGGGCCTCTCTGTCTTTGGCAGTGCCGGGCAAAGCAGAGTCTCATTAGGGCTGGAAGCAACCCTGGTGCCACAGTCTGGGATAAAAACACATGAGCCAAAACATTTAGGTCAATCAGAAGTCAGATATTTAAGTATGTTTGAAATGACATTTAGACATCTTTTAATGCACATTTTAATGTCTTTTGTCCATTTTTTTAAGAAAGAAAGGAGCATATTTGAGATTCAAACTCAGTCCGTGAAGATATGAATTAAAGAGCATACCAAAATATGTCTTGTTCATCGACTATTGAGTGTTTGACTGTTTAATAATCACATTTTAGAAGTGCTGGATGAAGTCGTGTTTTTCTCACACCCACATCAGTTTATTATGCTGCAGAGCATAAAACTGAGCCGTGGCTTAAAAGGCAAAATATCTATAATAACTGCTCATCAGTCTGCAGCGATTTCTGTTGACTCAGAAAACCATCACCTCCTGTGTGCAATCAAACACAAGAGCTGCCTTGTACGGCACTGGTTAAATCTCTGTATATGCTAGTTGTCATAATACTGTGGTATTTAACAGTCCAGACTGATATAATAACATTGTTCTAAATATAACAGTAATTTTTCTGAGAAGTGCTCAAAACATTCCTTGCAGAACAAAAAATGATTTCCCACTAGCCTTTATTTATAGAGCCTTCTTAATGCACATCAATAAAAACAGAAGCCATCCTCTGTCCTGTAAAGTAATTAGAATAGTAATTTTAATATGTTCTGTGTTAGTCAATTTTTAAATACATTTAGGCACCTTATTGACATAACTTTACACAGTCTACATAAACCCATGAAAAGTTACCTGACATCTTGCAAACATAATTTTGCCCTAATGTGAACTAATAAGTATAAAACGACGTTTGATTTCCAATATTTATGTATGACCCTTCTGTCTACCATAAGCATGCAATAGATGAGAACCCTCTGGCAGCCATGTACTCTAGCTCACATTTTAATTCATACATTTTGTTCTCCAAGACATTTAATAATGTTTTCAAAATTACTTTAATCTATTTTCTCTTTTCTAATTATGGTTACTTTAGTGAGTAGGGGGAAAAAAATCCCAGCATTGTACTTTTGTTTTGTCTTAGAATAAAGCCACCTTGTTTTCTATGGTAAATTAAAAGTGCCTCTGAAAAAAACTCTGGCCTATTAATGTGAACAACCGATACTGTGACAGACACTAACTCTAACACAAAGCGCCAGCTTACATAACAGTAAGCATATCCTCTAAAAGATAAAAAAAAACACCAAAAAAAAACACCCAAATATAACAGCAAATGGGTGGATGAGAGAACATTACACCCACACTGTGATTTTATTCCCCAGCTTTTAAAGACAGAACACTCATTTTCCTGTTTACTGTGACTCATTTCTACAGAACTGCTCACAAAGAGGGAAAGACCCGAGGTATAAAGCTCTCCAATACTCACTGGGCTGCCTCAACCCTTTTTCCTCCACTGGTGCCGAGTTATCGCTTTCTCTGTTGCACAGCCTCTCCTCCTCCTTTGACAAGGAATCGTAGCCTTGATCAGACTGCCCACCTGGAGAGAAGAATATGCTTTAATCCCATCAGTGTTATTAGGATGGCTTACACTTTTCCTTTCATTTTACTTTTCCTCCTTCAGCAAGAGCTCAGTACATTTAAATTATCACGGCAGTTTTTAAGGAAAGTTTTCAAGAGGCATCTGATCACAGAAGTTTTCTTCAAAAGAGAGTTCTGACATTGCCCCGAGCTTACAGCAAGCATTCCCAGAACAGAAAAGCAAGACAGGCAGAAAAGGAATAAAATCTATCTAAAACCTGAGTCATGCTTACAAGGTCAGCATGTAGCATAAAAAGATATTTAACAGATTTTTTTTTTTGCCTTTTTTAATGGCTTAGTTTGATGTAAATGTTGAAGAGGCAAGTTTTACCAGAGTAAAATGTAAAAATATAGAAAGCTGCTAAGATGGATAGCTCTCGTAGTAAATTTACATTTTTATCCATTACTGTAGAAGCTATAGGAATTTAAACTGGATCATTTCACCATACGAATAATAATAAAACAATGTTTGTAGCATCGTATTTTTTCTGAAAATCAAATGATCATCAGAAAGCACCTTGCTTGGAATGTAATTTATTACAAACATAAGGATGCTTTATCTATGTATACTGTGATCTGAGCAGGTCAAGGGCTTCCAGATTAAATGACTGATCCATTTTTAAGGTGACAACTGAATCACATCCAGACCACAGAGGGTTTGAGAGAGAAGCATTTCAGATTTAGTGGAAAACAGTAGGATGGAATAGCACTGCATCGCCTTACCTGTACTCAATCCATCATCACTGGAGTCCATTTTAGTGAAGTCAGTATCGATGGATGTGCGTTCCGCAGAGTCATTAGTGCTGTCTAAGCTGCCATGGCTGACTGTGTCGAGATCACTGCCATCTACAGGGAAACGACAGGGAGGAAGGGGAGCGAGACGCTTAAAAACATGACAGATAACCAATAGCCCTGCTCACATAAGAGCTATGAATGAACAATCACTGAACCGAGGAAAAACTATTATCAACCGAAAGCCACACAAATCTCCTCATGCCCGAATGAGACCAAAAAGATATCTGTATTGTCTGGATTTAGCTAAAAGACTGATGTATTGAAACGTGAATCAATGTTTTGCATTTCTCTGACTGTAAATTTGATGAGGAATATTTGAATATTGTAGATTAGCTTAAAAATGAGTCCATTATGTTAATAGAGGTAAACCAACATCAACATGACATCCAAAGCAGCAACGACACCATTTACAGAGTAATGCATGATGTGTTCGTTAGTGCCCCCACACAACATTCATTACAGTAATGAGATGGTCTATGGTTTGGGGAATTAGAGAACATGTCAGCATGAGAAACCTGTGTACTGACAGAGCTCGAAAGAAAAACCTTTTACGCTGTTTAATTATAAGTACATTATAGTGTCATTAAGGGAAGGCAGATGGGGAACAATATGTGCTGGTGGAGGCTGTGGCTGGGATAAATGTTAAGAGAGCTGAAAAACAAGCAGAGCAACAGCAACTCAGGCCCAAAAAATATATACAATCTTAAAGCATCTATATTATTGTTAGTAACAGCAATTAGTTTATTGTTGATATAAACTAATTGATATTTGAACTGAATTTGGGGTACATATTACAGAGTGTCATATAACTAAGTTGGGATTTTCAAATACGGTCCCAAGTATCGACATGGACTCCCATCATAATACCATTAGCAGAATTAGATTCTGCTTTGTTGGCTAACTCTGTGTGGACAGACAAAGAAGTTGACTTTGATTTCAGATGCATCACAGTGTACAAGCATTACATTTAAATACATAAACATCAGAGGAGATTGGCTCTGGCTGTGAGGTGTTCTTCATGTTTATCAGAAGGACACACGGGGGGAAGAAAATTACTCTTTGGCAGCATCAACCAGAGCTCTTGGTTGATGCTCTGTGGCATCAACCAAGAGGTAAAAATCTAAAATTATTCTGTCCAGAATGTGTGGGGTCTGCAGAGATAATAATGGCGTGTTTCTTGACCCTACGCAGATACAAGGGCAGTTTGGCCTTGTCCTGAATGTGCAATTGGCAGATTGAATTCAGTAATACAAAAATAATAGCTGAGTTTTTAATTATAGTCAATTCCCAGTACTTGTTGTAGATGTGCAGTCATTATTTTGTCAGCTGCAGCCCCGACAAGTCCTACGACTGAAATTCCTTTTTTTAAAATCACTTCCTATATTTTGTGCATAACTTGCAAAACTGTATTTTTATATATATATATATATATCCGTTTGCATAACAAATTAATCTGTTCCCCCCCCCAATAAGATTTTTTATTTTTTTTTATTCTTTATACTAAAATTCTCAGTGAAAGAGAGAATAGTTACACTGGTGCTGATTTCTCATCTGTCATGAAACCTGCTTCGCCCGCTGTGTTCAAACTCAAGTCATTAAGTGTTACAACATGCAAAGCAAAAAGGTAAGAAGCAGGAGAATAACCCGTAACTTTTGTCTGTACATGGTTAACTGTCTGGTAATTCAACATACTGTGAGGCACAAAAACCTCATTTGAAGGAGCATAGCATTCGGCTGTACCTTTATTTGCATAGTCAGATTGATCAAACATGAATCAAAACAAAAGCAAAAGCCTGTCCTGCTGAAACTCTAGCTGAGACAAAATATGTGGAACTGTCAAGAAACTGTTTTACCCTCTAATATGATATATGTGTGGATTCATCATGTTATGTTTATATTAAAAATGGCCATAAGACATTATTTAGGGGATTAGGGCTGTTCATTTTTCTGACTTGCTGAAAGTCATGTTAGAAATAGTTTGCTAAATCATTTTGTTCAAAGTTCTCACCTGAAAGCTGGGGGTCTTTGTGTGGAGTCTGTTGCTTTTTTCCTGCTTGCTTGAACTGAAGCACACCGATTATCACGTTCCTCAGTTTTCCCCACAAGAAATATCCTCCTCTGGTGGTGGAGGGCCAGGTGCTCTCCAACACCGCCTTGGAAAACAATACAACGCCATAAAAGTCTAGAATCATTGCCTAACAGCCAAATTTATTGTCAAATGACTTTGTTGCTCAGCTGGTGTTCACAGCAATAGTATGCACCTTGTTATAGTATCCATAAGTTATAGCATTGGGCTGAACTCCTGCCTTCTTCATCTCAAACAGCACCCTGACGGCCAACACTGGCTGGCTGTACTGACCGCACAACTGCAGCAGCACACGGTAACACACCTGAAACACACAAAAAAAGAGTTTTGCTAAAAACATATCATTCCACACCAAAGCAGCCCAATGCTTCAGCCTTTTTATTTCTGTATCAAGTATTTTTATACCTCATCAGGAGCCTGTAGCTTCTTGTCTTGCATCTTTCTTAAGACATCATAAGCGGTCCGCAATGCTCGCACCTTGGAGTGACAGTTTCCCACAAACCCTGGCAGGCAAATAAACCACAAGCCGTAGCAGTGCCGAAGCAAACACTTAGACCACATCTGAGGCATAGATGAATGTGTTTTGGCCATCTTCTGAGCGGATTTGATCTCCTGCAAAATGAGAAATTTGCGGTTCTTTATCACCCAAATGCCATGGCAGTCACTCATCTTAAACATTTATGGGTTAAAAAATAGAAAGCAGAGTTCTCTGTTTCTATGTATGACCTGTTTTGAACGTCTAAAGATGGCCGTGGGACTGGCTGGGGTGCTGTGGCGTGGAGCAATGCCTGCTGAGTTAGAATTTGGTCCTTCCATGGTCTCCAAAAGATCAGATCTCAGCACCGGGAACCCGGAGTAGCTGCAGAGACACAGAAATAATGAAATCATCTGCAGCAGACAGCAATAAAAGGAATGCTGGCAGTAAAGTCTGGTGCAATATTATATGGACTCCAATGCCAATGTGTTGTAGTTCAAAATGACCACAGGACTCAGTAGAAGTGGCTAAGTCACCAAATTCTAAGCTTCGTCTTTCTTTTTTTGGTCACCTGTTCAAGGAAAATTAAGTAAAATAAAGAAGTAAATTATACCTATAGCACAGAGGATGTTCTTCTCCTTGAGGCAGAGGAGGCAGTTCTGGAGGGTTGATATAAACCGTGTGCTCACTGCGGTGGGATTCATCCAGTTCGATCATCCTGGTGTCCTCTGGCCGCTCGCTATCCATCTGGTTTACAAGAGAAGTACATACTTGTCATCATTCTTCATCTTTAGTTACCATAAATTCAAATTCCACCCATTACATTAATGCATGCTGCCTCAACAATATGTGATATAGTATGAGTCCTCAGATCCGGCCACATATGGGGGTCCATAAGAACGAGCAGATGTCAGTAATGACTCCATCTGCATTAGAATTATGGCGCTGGATCTGAAGAGAGGCACTGCCAAAGGCAGCGGCTTGATCTCATAAATTCTCCAAGACTAAATGAAAGTAGGCTGCAGTGACCTGAACAAAATTGATGCCATGTTACCCCAGAGACATTAAACCTTTTGACTGAGATACTTTGGCAACACTACTGGATACTAAGTAGCCACATTAGCTTCACATCAAACTTGACTGATCTGCTTTTTGGAGAGAGCTACACAAAGCTCCTCGGTCGGCGTGTTAGAGAAAAGCTCCAGCCCGAAGCAGTAAACACACTCATTTTCACACAAAAGAGTAAAAAAGGCATTGAAGTACACTGAAAATGCTTGCTTTGATGATCTAAAACTATCTGCCATGTATGTTTCTCACAACTATTCTGCACATAAAACATCAATATTATAACAGGAGCTAAACAGTCCCCCCAGTAGAAACGAATTAGAGGGTTTATTCCGCTCAGCTGATAGGATGATTCAGTCAACTGAATGACTGACCTATTTGTCTTCGCTTCGATTCTGCTCTTCTGCGCTTCTCGAACTAGTGTCCTTCCTCTCACACCCAAAAGCTCTTACTCAATCATGCATTTGTTGTCAGTGTCAGCAGCAACAATGAATGAATCAATGCTTCCACTTCTCAATAATAACTGGAAGAAATGACCATCAACATCGGACCTCTAAAATGTTCTTGCTGGATTTAAATGTGACATCCTGATTGCACAATTTTGCATGCATACAGAAGATATTTTTTTCTTATAAAAGGGGGCAGGATGTTTTGTCATTTTTTTTGTATGTGCAACACAGCCTTTTGACAGTCTTTATTCATATAAACTGTCAAATCGGCAAATAATGACAACAATTCGCAATCGTCCCTCAGGATTTTTTGTTAAAAAGGGAAAGAAAAAACACCAAAAAAATGAAGATTTAAGCATGACACAGGATCTCCTAGAAAGAGCCTAAAGAGTGACAAAACATTTACTCATACAACACAGCACAAGTTCAGTTGGCTTACCTTGTTACCAGAGGTGAATAACTACCCGACAGGAAGCACAATGACAAAAAAAGAGGACAAAAAAGGTAATAAATGAGCAGCAGAGAAAACACAAAAAGCAAAATCGGACTAAAAAAGCATAAAAACACAATCACAAATTGTGATTGAAAGTGTTACATTTTCCAAGCTTTAAAGAAAACAGAATCAAGAAAGAGAATAGAAATATGAAAATCCCACAAAAATGGTTTCTAGCATTGACAGCAGGTGTAAGTAAGCAGATCTTAACAACCTCTAATTTGTTTCACCAAGACTCCAGATAATATCAAAATTAGGGCTGCAAAAACAGTAAAAACCTCAGTTTTGAGAAAAAGATAAGGATTAGCAGAGACCCTCACCTTATCAACACACTCATCAAAGAAAGCCAGGCTGGCATCTTTATCACTGACAAAGGAGCACTCTTCAATGAAGCGACTGAACATCTGAGTCTTCGTCATGAGGGAATAAAACCTCTGATGGGAGCGGTCTCTGCTCTTCAGGAAGCCTATGCAAGTAAACACATTATTTCAAGATAAGCTTAAAAGCAGCATCGTTATTACAAATATCAGACCTTTAAATCTGAAACAAAGCGGTCAAGATGTTCTAAACCAATATCTTAGGAAATTAACAGACTGGTTTGAAACAAGCTGTTCTTTGGCTCCGATTGCATAAGAGCAGAAAGATGTGCCTGGACATTGTGCTATTAATCATGCTGTTTCTCTGACTTATCATCCAGGCCTAATTTCCACAGAAGCTCAAGTTAGACAGCCTGCATTCATTTAAGGGAACTTTTTATGCGAGAACTGCAGTTATTAGAACCCAACTTATACAGCAATAAATCTTGGAGGCAAGAAAGCCATAGCTGCTATGACAAGGCTGATTATTACTTAATTAAAATGGTTGCAAATGTGATTTCTGCTCAGACACAGCACCTAATAAAATTGCTAAAACATTCCTATCTTTTGTAATCTTTTGTTGAACCATGTTGGATAATTTTTTCACTACTTTATTAAAGGGTGAGACTGAAATTTACCTTGGAGGTCAAACAGGGAGGTGACATCCGTGGTTTTCTCAGAGGGAGCTTGGGTGATGGGCTGCAGGTAGGAGCGGTAGCCTCGAAGGATGGCTGCCATGAAGCGGAGGAAAGCTTCTTGGATCTCCAGCTCAAGAGTGTGGAGGCTCTTTCCTCCGTAAAGCTCACTGTCAGTCATGGTGTGGTCCATCTGCACATCATCACGGTTTAACTGGCAACCTTAAAGAAAGAGCCAAATAGAGAATGATTTAAAATCTAATCAATGCTTAAACATGACTTTCTGAAAACTGTGCAAGTCTTTAAAGATTGGATGGCATTACACCAGCAAACTACAAAGCCTCTGGTACATGCCAAAACATCACAATAACAAAAATACATTTCAGTGTAATTTCAGGGTTAGTACTTTTGCCATATTGTGACGCATGTGGATGAAAGGCACCACAGATTACACATTTTAGCCACTAAAGAGTTCAGAACCTTCAATTTCTGCAGAGTTTTTGCAGACATCCAATCAATAGTTTGGAAGAGTTCAGTGTGAATCAAAGTGGTGCACAGATGACCATGCCCAAATGACACTATTATCAACAAAACAGAGGCACAGTTAGTGCACCTTGGTGAAGAGAGTAGCTTTACTGCTGAATTTCAACCCAAAATTGTTCATGAGGCTAAAATATCACATCTTATGATCACTTCATTCAAACTAATGAGCTTCTTACACAGCCTGGGTAAATCATGTTATTTATTTTAATCATTTTCACAAAGCAAGGTTTTAAAATTATGCCTTCCATGCCTATATAATGCAGCGATAGATGCAGTAAAAACCTTCTATTTACACATGTCAATTACATTTTTAGCACAACCTAACCTAGGCTGAAGGTGCAATGTTTGAAAGTGCAAGAGAGCACAGAAAAACATTACTATTAGCTTGTGTTGCTAATGACAGTTAGCCTGGTCAAGTGGAACACAGTTACAGGTTGATGACATGCAGAGATCCTAAATTTGACTTACAGTATAAATTAAAAACGGCATAAGTAGCCACTCAGTGTGGCGAAAAGACAACTAATATCACATCATTAGCAAGATGTTCTAGGATGAAGATCACAAGTTGTTTGTATGTCATAGTGAGCTCAGCTTCCTGTAAAGTCAACCATCCGAGATGACTCAACAGACTCATGTAGAGATCTAAATTATGCATGAAACCACTTTGGAAAATAACGCAGCGTTGGACTGGACTCACCCTCTGTGAGCTGCTGATAGAGCTTATTCAGGCTGTTCAGAAGATGTTTACAGGCTCTCCTGGGCAAGATTTTCCATGTTAAAGCCTTCTTTTCGTCTTTTCTGAAAGCACACCAGATGGTTTTCATTGCAGGGGGGAGGACAGTGGAGAAATATTGGAAAAAGATAGAACAGGTTCACCGACATTAGAACTGACATCTTAAAGTGTGTGAGCTGATGTGGGAGGCATGTGTGCTCTGTCGAGTAAAATGCTTCACATTCCAGCTACACTCATTATGTAAGAGAGGCTCCTACTGACAGACTCTGATAACCTTGGGGATAACTTTCAGAATTGCATTAAACAAGGAGAAATGACTTTTGGCAGGGTATATTAAAGTTGATCTATGACATGCTGTCTGCAGTCAGAGGTCACTTACTGGGAGATGGTGTTGGTGTCCAAATCAACACAGCTGATATCAGCGGGAGGCACATAAAGGTCAAAGTATCGGGAATCCAAGCCCACGATAAAAGGGCAGGGTGCGCTAAGAACATCTGCCAGGGCCAGTGGACACAGAGGGATGTAGGGGCAAGGCCAGTGGAAAGGAAAGATCATCTGACAAGAGAGCAAACAAATCCATAAAAATCATACATGCAGTTCCAGTCAAACGTTCGCAGACACTGAAAATTGGTATAAATGTTAATGGGAATCTTTTAATAATTTATTCGAGCCATATTTTTATAGATGGAATGATGATATAAGAATTAGTTGCACAAGTTTGAATTTAATGACGATTTTCTCTAGTCCGCAGAGGTTCAAAATGGCCCATTTCAATTAACTCTACCAATACTGATGAGAAGGGCAATTAAATATCCAGCCAGATTTATAGTAAAAGTTGCTGACCAATGTGGATTCAAAAACATCTACAATATATTTAAACTTGTGCACACAAATCCAGCTTTTTTTTATAATTACAGCTGTATATAACAGTATTTTCCCTCCATAGAAAGAAAACCTAGTTCAAATGCATTAATAAAAACTCAACATATTAAGTGGATGTAAATGTCTTAACAGAGCTGTAAAAACACATAACACATAAAACAAGAGTTGATTTGCATAATAATTTATTCTTATGCATTTATTTTCATCTCATAAATATGCATGGCTTTTAGAGGAAAAAGTTTAAGAGTGCTCGGACATCAATAGACTTGACTGTGAACAATTTTTATTTCTATGTGACTGACCGCTCCATCTCACCATTTTTACTACACCCATTCACATTAAAGATCGTTCTCTTTCGTGTCTCTATCATTTAAAAATTAGGATACAAAGAACCAAATGCTTACAGACACAAGAGCCTCAGTGACACTGGTGAGAACAGCTGGACGTAAGGAATGAACCAGGATCTTGTGCTCAGTGACGGCCAGCACGAGCAGAGTGACTGCATTTTTAGGCCCCAAATTCAGCAGAAGTGTGGAGAGACTCCCCCCGCTGCAGGAAAAAAACATAAAAAGAGATTTATTTATTGAGACAAAAGAAGTACCTGGTATGTTGTCATTACATTACATTATATTGTCATTTTTAATTCTCTACCTAAGAGGCAGTGGAGAGGACACTGGTTGGCTCAGAATCAGGCTGTCATGTGGTGACAACTATGGAGGACAAACAAGTTAAATAAATAATGAGTTTGCACAAGTTAGCAAGTTTTGTTCAGAATTTAAGATTTAGAATTAATAAAGAATATGCAGGATTGGTAAATAACATAGTAAAGAGTAAAATTTATGTTCTTACTGCACCTGGACAAGGATTCTTGGCCTCTGGATGGAGGGAAATGGAACATTTTTCATAAAGTGAGATATGTGCCTGTGAGAGACAGAGTAAAAGATAATAAAGTTGCTGAACTTAGTAAATTATCTTGGTTACAAAAAAAACAAAAACACAAGTAAAAAAAGTAAATCATATCTGCTAACTTTTCAATTGGCAGTGCATGTGGCCCAGAGATGGAATATCTGTAGAGGAAGGTGAGAAAGCTCTTGAAGGACTGGAAGAAGGGCCAGTGTGAGAGTAAGCAGACGCTCTTGTTGTTGTAAACATTTCTGCTGCTGTCAGGTCCAAGATGACAGCTCGGCAGGCCGAGTTGTGAGCGCTGACGCTCCGAAAGGTTCTCCTCTGGGTAAGGCTCATAGAACTGGATAGCTGCTCCGTACACCTGCACACACATGCGATCACAATGTGAGCAAAACGACCTGCTTAAAGTATGCACACTCATAAAAACGACTAATGAACTAGCCAGTGGACCATTGAAAAAAATCCAATAATTCCCAGTTCTCTTTACAGTTTCATTATAGAAATATTCAGCATGATATATTAACATCCTTGCTACGTTAAAGATTTCTACCCTAAGTACGTAAATGAACAAATCAGTGTGTGCACGAGGCGTCGTGACACTAGCCTGCAGACAAGACGTTGCAGGCAAAAATAAATGAGCACTCAGGCATTCAGACTTGCGCACCAGCCACACTGCTGCAGAAGACATTCATTATTCAAAAGATGGGCTACACAAAAATCTTTTATGCTGCATTGCTTACAAAAGCTAACAGCCTTTTAGTATTCCTAAAACAGCTCTTGGAACACTTTTGATTCCAGTCAGACCAAGAAAATTGATTAATATTGTCTGTCATTCTTGGAAATACTGCTGTAGCTCTTGAACAAGCAAATGCATTAGAGAACTTGATACAGTGAAAAAGGCAGACAGGGAAATAGATAAGGAGAAGCTAACTTTAATGAGGCGATTAAGGCTGAGTTTGTGAAAAAACGGACACAAACTGCATGGGAACTCCCTAACTAATGTTGATGTAAATGAAACTTAAGCTAAAGAGAGAAGTGGTTTCCTTAACAATATTGGTATGAAAGTCTGTGACTGTCTGAGAGCCCAAACAACTTCAGTAGAAATGTGTGTTTTTTTTTTTTTATAAGACCTTGGCAAGTTGGTGGTTATACCTTCTCTCCAGAAGCACCCGTCAGTACAAATGTGGAGAAAACGGGCAGAGAGTGTTTGGTGTGAGCTGGCCAACACTCAATCATTGCCCCCATGGGCAGGCAGAACATGGGGACGGACTCAGGCAGTGGGAAAGACTCATAGTCCTCTTCAGGATACCTGCACAACAAACCTGAGCACAACGCAGAGAGACAAAGCGGGGTTAAGATGGCTGTGTTTTTACCATTCATTACTGACACACAGGAACATATAAACGTCTTTCTTTACCTGCTTTGTATGCGATTGTGTTAGCTTTAGCAAGAGACTTCTTATAGCAAAGGTAGACTGAAGATCCCCACTGATGAGTAAAAACAAAACATCACAGATAAATGAAAAGCTGCAATGGTTTTATACTCTTGGAAGAGACACTTGACATGCAGTGCCATGCAAACTTTTTACACATTGCCATGTGATCCAGATAAACCACAATAAAGTTTATGGTTGTAACATGACAAAATGTGAGCAAGTTGGAGAGAAATACTTTTGCAAGGCCCTGTAATCCGGATAATTTGCAGCATCTCACCATGCTACTGTTGAGGTTCTTGTCCACCTTGCAGAAGGTGTGAGGAGGCGTCTCTCCCTTGCCAGGTACAATGACGCAGATATCGGTGACAGCCAGGGAGGTGTGAGGCTGGCTCTTCGGCGCGCGCCGGTACGTGATGTAGATGCGTTGGGAGGACGAGCTGCTGATGTTGGCGGGGCGGCCTGAGGGCGTGGTCTGAACGATGTGGCATCCAGGCTTCAGCTTCTCTTTCCACTCATACAGAACACTGAAACACAATGAAGTGTGCGAATATTTAAACAGTGTTTTAAGGCAGATTAATAAGTCCAAGGAAGAGAAGCGATTAGAGGTGCTGTGTGAGTAAAGAGTCAGTGAGTGAGGATCACTCCTTACCCGAGATCCGTCAGTGGAGGCTTATCTCTGCCTCTCCTGTAGCACAAGAAGATCTGCGGGCCCCGAAGGCTGGCTCCATTAAGCTCTGCTGAGAGGCCTGAGGGGGTGCTCTCCACACAGGTGAAGCCCGAGGGCACCTCTTCGCCGAGGGACCGTATCACTACAGCAACGTCAGTAATAGGGGCTTTGGGTTTAACAGACTTGGTGCCGGCATCGTCAAAGTGCAGGTCCTCCTCCAGGGGCTTGAATGAATCGGTGAGGCCAGCAACCACAAAGTAGTCGGCTACACGGGGCCCTTTATCCTCCATCATGTCCCATTCCCACACTATGAGCTGGAGATCAGAGAACAGGGTAGGGCGGAGGGGCTTATTATACATTTCTCTCATACTACAAAAATTCATTGCAGCTTTAGAAGAGCAACAGCTTTTTATCATGACAACATAACTAAACTGAGCAGTTAAAGATGTCTAAATATATGTCACCTCCACATCCCTCCATGAGTGCATTGTGTTAATACAGAAAATATTTAAAGGCAGAAACCTAAAAATCCTTAATAAAAATAAATCACAATCAGTCTTTACATTATTTTGTTTAAATAATTTTAAAGCTTATTTAAGTACTTTAAACATAAACCTTTTGAGTTGAGCCCTAGCAACTGGCTATGCATTTCAGTATATGGATGGATATTTGCTACTGCACCATATGAAAGCCTATCATTGTCCAAAGGTAAAAACTGAAAATGAATTATTACAAAAAAAACGACAAAAAAAGATTTTATAACAGCAATATGATGGATTGATATACAGTATGTGTACTTATTGGTGACACAAGCCTCTGCATGAGCTTTTAATATAAAATAGACAATGCTGATGACAGTTGTGGGGAAAAATGTCAGAGCTGACACCCATGGATGTAAATAAAAATAAAAATACTGGTCAGAAATGGCGAGAGCCACCATCTGGTTTACCGCAGACTGTTTCAAAGCTTTTTCTCTTAGGTCATCGGGACACGGGAAACTTTTAAAAAGTTGTGTCCCATCCCTCTTGTCAAGCACTGAATGAATACAATGAAGGTGTGTGATGGGTATGACAGTAATCCCAAATGAAACTGCAACATCTGACCTGAAGTCTGAAACATGCTAAGTATTTGAATATAATTGTAAAGCTTTGTTTTATTAACTGCAGACATTGTATTGTGCATTGATTGCTAAGTTTGGAGTTTGGTTTCTCAGCTTCTTTCTCTCATGTTTTGATCTTGCTATTTTCCTTCAAGGTTTTTTTTTTTACATGCTTCTTGATTTTGGTCATGCAAATAGTAAACTACGCCAACTAAAAGAAAAAAATCTATGTAGCTTAATATGCATGCTACATCAAAAAGCACAATAGGGCAAGAAAACAATCTGCCCTTAGGGCATTACAAATGTACTTTATATTACAGAAACGAAGCAGGGATATGTAGCATCTGGAAGCATTTAACATACATTCCTGTCTGGAAAAACACAATATTTCACATTGATATGCGTTAAACATTTCATGACCTATAGGGCCCATGACTGATTTGTTGAGTTCAAAATGACCACATCTCTTAAGAAAAACAGAATAGAAAGCACAGTGTTTTCAAAATTTAAACTGCATTCTGACGGTTCTTTTATTTCCAAAGCTTGAAACAAGTCAATGTGTAGGCAACATTTGTTCTAGGCCTCAACAATATCATGATAAATGAAGAAAATATCAGAAGCGCCTGTGAAACAGCTTGTTGTGGGTTTATCACAAAGAACAGAGAGAATCCTGCAAACCCTCTCAGCACTGGGTCAGCTTATTCTACTTCATCTGAAGAGCCTGCTTTATCTCTTTCAGCAGTCCCCCCACACTCACTGCGTATTTGTTGTTTTTCCATAGCAGCAATATGTGTGAGTTGACGTAAAGTGTTTCCCCCTCCCTCTGTGCTGGCTGTGTCACTTTCAAGCACCCTGGACCTCAGGAAGCCGTGGCCTCGCTTCACCTTTAGAGAACTGGACGCCTTTGCAGGTTTCAGTCACGACAGAGATACTCAATAAAGAAAATTTAGCCAGGGAGCAAATGGGGATGAAATTTAAGAATTTGACTGAAATCATTACAGAACCTTCCAAACAATTTGCAAGCATTGTTCAACTCAATATATCCGGTATTTCATAATAGGTTTGTTTACTGCAGACTGGAAGCAGCGGTTTTATAAATCATGACTCATCAAAGCTAGAGCGTTCATAGCCCCATAGGCTCATCTGACATTTGTTCCTGTCCAGTATTCCCTTTGTTTGCTGATGAGTTTTTAATTCTGTAATCTAGAGCTTTGAGACCTAAATGTGTATATGCTTATGTTTTTGTTTATATTAAATTATTCTTTAGTAGCACTACAAATATTCTCTCACGCTGCCGGCAACATCAGACAAAAACAAATTATGCCTCCTTTAAGATGGCCTTGTTTTCATGTTGCACCGCTAGTTCTATTTTTAAGCACTATGAGAAGCATCAAATCATTTGAATAAACCCACTAGAGAAAACATGTAGTTCTATGCTCAGATTTGCCTAACACAGGAAGTATGATCTTTGCTGTTTAATGCATTTAACAAACCATTCCTGCAGTCAATGCCAGTTCAGCGAAGCAGTCATTTCTGATCTTTTATCTACACCGAACTCCTAAAATACAAGCCAGTCAATCGCAGATTTATTTAAAGAAAAATGGATTGTAACATAGAAAATATATTGTTTTTCAAATAAAAGGTTATTAAAATCTTAGGAATTTTGGAATATGCTAGTGAACAATGTTATTAAGAAATGGACTTGCCCATTTTCAACACTGCGCAGCAGATTTTGAGAATCAAGGAAAATCATTTGATGCAAGTGAAGAAAAAAACAGGTAAATTAACAAGAAGGCTTTGAAAGCTGATTTTTCTAACACTGACTGACATTTTTACTTGCAGGTGTTTTTGGCAATTTTAAAAAAATGTTTTGTTAACAAATTCACAACACAATTATGCATACAAAAACAAAAAAATCCCCATCTAGCTTTTTCAGATGCAAAAATATTTTAAGTCCGACTAACGAAACCAAAGAAATGGGAACAAATTATGTATTTGCAAATGTTGCCATCACCAAAGCGCTAAAATATAAAATCTGAAATAGGTTGCTTGCAAATTGTCATGCAGACTTATTGCTGATCCGTTGAAATTTCTTTTCAAATCATGAATGCGTTGGTTAATCAGTGCTGAGAATCTACTTCATATTAAAAATGACTCTTCAGCCCATTCGCCTCGTCTCTAGTGTGACATAACACTAAATCCACTCTGTAAATACCTGCTCTCAGTGATTACTGCTTAAGTGCTCAGACACAGATACACATCTGGTACCACAACAGATGTGTCACATAATACTTGAAAGGTTCTGGATTAAATAAAGATGTAATCTCTGCTCTCAACTACCACGACTCTGACTTCATCTATTCCTCCCCCTCATCAGGAAGCAGAAGACTAAATTTATAGCTAATCCTCACCATGGCAACAATATTAAAACTAAGCAAGTGAAGTGCATGTAGAACATTTCCGCCTGTGCTGCTCAATCACAAACACAATTCTGATTGCTCAGTAATTAGAGTAGAATATCATTATTCCACATGCTTTGTTTTATGGTGTGATTTTATGAGTTTTAGTTTAATATTACAGTTTTTCTTAGAACAGAATTGAAATTCTCAAAACTGCTTGTTCAGTCTTCAAAACATTGTGCACGTCAAAAAGGCCGTTTCTCGTTTTTCTGAACATGTTGCAAATGCTTTGGTGCCTCCGTGCACGTGACTATGAACATTTATCTGCTTTTTCCTACATTTTCATACGTATGTCATGTTGTCCAAAATTAATTACATGGGTCTCTGTTGAATAGTCTCGACCTCTGGAACATTTAATCATAAGTTCATTGCATATGCAAAATGCTTGAGCAAGTTGTCATAATGTCAAGATTATTTCTACATATTTTCATTAGATTTTTTATTTTTTTTAATAACTCTATCCTGAATTGGCAAATTTCTCCCAGATGAATCCTGATTTTTTCCCAATGTAGATAAATAGGTGAAGCATTAGATCAACCTATAATTTCTAATTATAATTTAATGGTATTTCAGAAACAATATTCTGAGCACAAAATGAGCACAAAATGAAGAGAGAGAGAGCGAGAGAGCAATAGATAGATAGATAGATAGATAGATAGATAGATAGATAGATAGATAGATAGATAGATAGATAGATAGATAGATAGA
>CAEGAG010130834.1:0-10862 GCA_903067065.1 Brachyrhaphis terrabensis
TTATCGTACTGTGAAGAGATTTGTGGCTGATTCAGAACAAAGATGGGCTTGTACAGATAAAGGCATAATGAGGAAGGTATTCTGACATCCTGCAAAGAAATTCGAGCAGAAACTATCCACAAACTCACAAATTGAATAGATGCAAGAATTGTGCAGGTAATATCAAAGAATGGGTCCTATGTTAACATGTAACTCGATCTGTTAAGATGTTTTTGATTGAAATAGCTTTTGATTTTAGTACATGCGATTACTAAATCTGCACATTCAAAGAATGGTCTTTTGCAGTTTTTTATAATCAATGAAATGTTTAGGAAATCTGCTGTGCATAATAATTTGGAACAGTGGATTTTAAGTTTTTTATTTTTGAAAAAAATACTGTCCTCCTAGGGAGCTTTGTTCAGTAAAATTTGATTTATACTGTAATAGTTCATGAATTGAAAATTATACTGGCCATCATTTGCATTGACCATTTAAGAAAATCTGAGAAAATATCACCTGCATAATAATTTGGAACACGGTGTTTTATAACATAACTGATATGTTGAGGAACCCTACTTAATTTCAGTATTTCCCTTAAGCACATCTGAACTGATGGATCTGCTCTCATCCTCAACAATAATCCATATATTATCTTAAGTCAGGGAGTGAAGTACACCTCTTGAATTTAATTCCTCAAGAATCTGGACCTTTAATCTCCAAATGAAAAGTAAAACTTAGCATTTTTTTCATCCAAACATTTTCCTTCCACTTAACTTTTATAATGCTCATACATCACTGCAGGTACTCGGCTTCTTCAGCAATAACAGCACCTTAGCCCATTTATGAAGTGTCTCAGAATATCCGCTGTATAAATATCAAAGAAGCAGTCTCCCATTCAATGTCAGCCACAATCTGAAAGTTCTGTGTTGAAAATCCCTTTCTATGGGTCTTACTCTAATTTGATAAACAGAACTTTAGTTTTCATCACCTGTAAGAAATAATCTATAATATTAAAATAAGTCCTACCAGTAGTAATTAATCTTAACATGCATAATAGACATAATAGATTCACTGTCTGAATTGAATTACTGAAATTTAACTTTGCACCAACTTTCAGCTGACCTGTCATAACAAGACTCAGTCTTATGTAATGATCCCAACTTTAATCCCATCTTTTAATGTCTTTACATTTGACAAGATCTCGTATAAACTGTACAGTCATGCAAAGACAAATTTAAATCAGGAAAAAAAAAACAGCAATGTAAAATAACAAAGACAACTCATTATGCATATGTACAATTTATAAATTAGATCCTTTACAACTTCAGGTAACTTAAACAAATCTCCTCTGGTGGTCCATTTTGTGACAGTACGTTAACCATTGTGTGTCACACAGAGACTGGATTTATTTAACAGGAGTCCATTTTCTCCTCTGTGATAGTGTGGTTGATATTTCACAGATCACACCAACACAATCAAGTTAGAAAACAACTCATTCCAATTCTGTGAAGCGGGCGAACATTGCTTTCCGGACTGCGTCTTTGTATGTATCTGAAGCAGACAGAGTGTAGTTGGTTCCCTTGGTACCAAGTCCAGCTCCTTTAGTTCTCAACTGTGCCTGCAGAGGAAAAGGACACGAATTAGCATGCTTTACAGTAATTAATGCTGCTCAGCGAGATGGAGCCCGTCCTCTCCAGGTTTACGGTGTGTACCTCGATCGGAGCGGTGATGCCCTGTTGGTTGCGACCAAGACCTTTCCCCTCCTTCCAGCCCATGGCCTGCAGCATCTTGTTCCCAATATTATCACTGGTAAGGCCATCTTTAGTGGGCTGTTCATAGTTTCTGCACAGGTAAAAAAGAAATGTTACATTTGTACAGAAAAACAGGAAAAAAAAAAAAAAAGGCACAATTTGTGTCTTAAAATACACAACAATGCTCTTACACGACTGGTGCTGGCTGGTTGAATTTCTTCTTTTTAGGCACTGGTGGTTCTGGGATGCCATATTTTTCTCTTCTCTCTGCTGCTCTGTCCCTGTATTTTTGCTGATGCCAAAAATATATATATTTCAAATTTTAAAAAAAAGGTCAAAGTAAGATTAATATATCCAAGCAAATGAGTGTATGCTCAAACCTCTGTTTCTTTCCTTTCCAACTCTTCCAGCTCTGCTTCACTCATTTTAGATCTGCGGAGAACTTCCAGGTTTTTCTAAGAGAAAACAGAATTTTTTTTAGTTGAACTGTTGAAATTTGAAACAAATCAGTCAGAAGTCAGTAAGTAAGGGTGATACCTTGTGAAGGTCAGAGAGCTGCTGATGTCTCACTAAACCCTCTTTGTTGGGGAACTGTCTCCTACACAGCAGACAGGCCATCTTCTTCCAGTCTGTCAGTTTGTCCAGACTCAGGTCACCGCCATCGGATTCTCCTCCTCCGACTCCTTCCTCAGGGTCACTGTCTCCACTGTAGGCTGCCACCAGGCCACACTAACCCACAAACACAGAGGGCACGTCCCATAAAGACCAGATAATAACTCGGAGGCCACACCTAAGGAAACTCCAGAAAGAGGAAATACCTTGGAAGAACTGGCAGAGCTTATAGGAAGTGCTTCCTCTTCAGCGCACCTCGCAACCTCTTGCATGAGTCTGTCTAGACCTGCCTGCTGAAAAATCATTCAATATGTTTATCTAAACTTGTCAAATATTACCCGCTAGGATGTTTACTTGTTGAATCTTATGAAATACCTTCTTCTCAAACAATGTAAATCCAGCATCAGCTGCTGCTGCCTCCTTCCTCTCTTCTTGACTGATGGGCTGAAAGCTACTTTTGAAGTTTTCTTTCTGTTTATTAAGACTTTTAGCCCACCGTTCCATGTCTTTAGCAATCTGAATTATTAAAAAATCAAAGTTAAAAACCCCCCCAAAAAACAGTAATAATACAGATAAAGCGTCTTAAAGTGGGATTTACAAAAATACCTGCTGTGCAGTCTTGCTCTTTGGTTTCTCTTTTTTCTCTTTAGGCTCCTTGTTGCCTCCCGCTGAGCCATTTGCTGTTTTATCATTCTGTCCAGCGTTTATGTTGCCAGAGGCCGGTACATATGTCTGTTTCTCACTATCCCAGTACAGGTACTGCTGAGTCTGAGTGTTGTAATAATACTGAAACAAAAAGCAGTGATGTGCAGAATCAAAACATTATGAAATTTCTCCAACCAAACTGGCTGATATTAAGGACTTTGTGTTACTTACTTGTGAATTTGGGTCGTAGTAGAGGCCAGTCTGAGGGTCGTAATAATAGCCAGAGGACTCATCATATTGATAGGTAGATGTATCAGGAACAGAACCTGTTGATTATGGAAACATCAAGTTAATACTTGTTAACAGAATCCTGATAAGCTCATTAAAAAGTTGAGATAGTACCGGTTTATAAGACACTAACAAAAAGTCCTAGAAATTAAAGAGACATCAGAAAACCTTCAGCTTGATCTATCCTGACTGGTGACTAGTGGACTTAGTTTAACATCTTCAGTATCGCTGAGGCAATAAGAAGTCAGAGAAGGTACTTATAGGAAGCTATGTTTTCTACAACACATTAAGACATTTCTGTTGTTAATTGGGGCTCAGACAGATAAGACTGGGTCGCTACCGGCACTAATTGATAATTTTGTGTTTCAAGATAGTAAAACCCTGTTTTTCATCAGCTGCTTTATCACACAGTGTGACATCATCTTGGTCGCTAACATGAATATTCAAAGCAGGAAGGCTATAAACAAGTATAAATAGATGACTGTTTCTTTTTTATCAATGCTTCAAAGAGTAAAGTCAGAATCAGCTTAAGTTTGCATTCAACTCTGGTCAGTCCCTCCATCTGCTAGAAAAAGCTAGATCAATTGAAACCTACGAAAACCTATTTATAGGAGCTCAAATTTTCCTGAAATTGCAGTTTTAAAAAGTAAAATAAAAAGTTAGATTGTATTTATTACAAAAAAAAAAAAAGTATATTAAAGCAACACATTTGTCCGTACCACTGGTGGACTCCGCTGCCGGTCCAGCAGCTGGTACTGCACTGGCTCCATTAACCTGGGCAGCAGCTATAGCCAAGGCAGGCAGAGCTACAGATTCAACAGCTACAAGTCCTGGCTGAGGTTTTGCATCCAGTTGCTGGGCAAGAGGCAACGCCTGGAATTAGAGTTTAGGGTTTTTTTAGAGGTTGATATTGTTTTTCAACTTTATGTAATTCATTACAACCAATGGTATTACCTGTACAGCAGGTGGCGCAATGATATGTGGTTGGTAGACTTGTGGACTCTGTGATATCACAACGGCAGCAGGAACCAGCTTTACACCTGGAGCAGCTAAAACCACAAAGAAAATCCAATTACTGCAGCATTCTGAGTCGCTAAAGCTTTAAAGTGAAGTAGAGCAGCAGAGTGTTGCTGTGGCGTGTGTATAAAAGAAGATATCCTGCAATTTTTAAATGTGTCCCTGTTCCACCACAGTTGAAACAAATGTTTACTTCCACACCTCTCCAAAACTTCATAGCATGCTGAGGAGAACATTCATCCATTTGAATCAGCAGAATTAAAACAACAACATATTTAAAACATGCAGGACAGCAGCTTTTGCAGAGTTTAGTTAAATAGTCCTGTTCTACATAAAGTACCGTAACAGATTCGGTCTAACTGTGAAAAACGGAATATTACAATTAAGACAAAAGTTTAAACATTACACATTTATATGATCTAATGTGAAAAAAGGCAATTTACCTCCTAGGATTCCATTTCCCTGACAAGTACTGGCTGCTGTTCCTTGATGATAATATGTCTGATAGTCCTGTAAAACATCCCCAAAAATTTTTAATGTAAAACTTAAACATATGACCTTCCCATTAGTCTTAGATTCCTACAAATAAACTCTTTTCTACATATATATGTGTATTTTATTCCAAACATTTGGCACTGAATGTACTTCGTTGAACTAACCTGTGACAAAGGAGCGTAACCTTCCTGCAGACAGGCATACTCTGACATCCCGTCTGAGCTCTGCTGTGGCTAGAAGGTGGAAAATAGATCATTAATGTATGATCGCAACAGCTGCAGAAAAAAAACAAGGCACTCTGAGAAAAATGGACCAACCTGAGCTGATGACCACTGTGCTGCTGCAATGGCTGTGCTGGCAACAGAAAAAGCACTGACACGATTCCCATCAGGCAACAAGAGGTCCCTAGTTGAGACAAAAGGTTAAATTACTTTGTGTTCAACAAAAGTGGTAGTTCCATAAATACAACTAAATGCCTTTTAATGCATTACAGAGATGACTCACTTTCTAGCACTCTTAGCATAATCCACCCCGATTGTTTTCCCATCCAGTTTCAGAGGAGGTTGCAAACCTTGTAAGATGGTTAGCAGCTGGGAAGCTTCCTGCAAAAAGTTGAGATATCAAATTTAAAATGGTACCTTTAGACCACTGGGTTGTGATTTGTTTTGATAAATAATTCGATATGTATCCAAGGTTGTTTTACCAGAGGGGAGGACAGCTGAACAAAAGCAAAGCCTCTGTTCTGGCCCGTTTGCTTGTCCTTAATAAGGCGAATGTTATTGGCTGATAAATTGGCGTATGGTGCCAGCGCTGTCAAAATGGCGTCCACCGTGGTCAGAGGAGCAATGTTTCTCAAGATGATTGCTGTAAAAGACGACAAGGATTCACTTTAAGAAAAGCCTATTGTGGATAATCGTTTTAGCTTTTGGATCTGGAAGAACAAGAGCTCTTACTGTCTCCATAGAAATCACCAGTGGGCTGAAGTTCAGGGAGCCCAGCGGCATTGCCCGCTTCACCATCTGTTAGGAGAATCACAGAAATAAAAACAGCATTAACATAACCTTTTTGATGATTTAAAATAACATAAATAAAAAAAAAGTGCTAAACAAATTATGTTTTCAGCCTCGAAAAATATAAATTACACCATGAGGGTAAAAAATTTAAGGGAGCTAATACTAATACTTCAGGGATTACTTTGAAATATTGGACTTCCCTTCTCGCTTACGATGGTTCCTTGTCTAAACCCAATTTAAAAGTGAAAATACTTTTAAGATTGTACAGTTACTGTAACAGATGTTGTGCTAAACCTCAACACTTTCAGTCCAGGCTGTGCGGATGTCTGCAGTGGTTGGCCTCCTGCTGATTCAACTACTTACCAGCTTTAGCTGCTCCACACCTGAAGCACTTCAATCGCCTCCGGAAATTGTACAGGCCACACTGCAAGTAACCGTTCAAATCATTTTTATTAAAAACAGCTACTAACGCCCAGAACAGAGCTGCCGCAGACAAAAGGAGGTCTACTTTGATGCTAAACCAACCTGAGACACAACTTAAGCTTTAACAATTGCACCAGTGCAGAAAAGATTGGATTGGACTGAACAATGGTAAAAATCAGAGGTTTACTTACAGTGTTGCAGAGCCAGTCTTCATACTTGTTCCTAGGGTGACTGTAGTGCATGTCCACAACTTTGCCTTGGATGACCAGAAGTTTCTGAAAGAGGAAACAAAAATCACTCAAGAGTTCATGGTGGACTAATATCTAATCAATTGGGGCAAGCAGTGTTGGAAGGGAGAGAATGGGGAGAGGGACCCCCAACAGACAGCCTTTGAGTTAAAGACAGGCACATGATGTATAAGTGAGCATGATGTAAAGAAGTTTCTTTAGGTGTTTGGGACCCGCGTGCCCAGACTAGGCTGGAGCAGAATGTATAATGTGATCCTAATAGACACAGCTGACAGCTTTAAAAAAAAAAAAAAAAAAGACAGAAGAAAAAAAACATGAGCTTTTCCATTTAAAAAATTAAAACATTTAAAATTCCCATCTACTGAGGACTAGGGCGTAAAAAAAAGATAACACTTAAGTCATCAAATGGACACCGAAATTTAAAGTATAAAAAAAGAAAAAGAAAAAAAAGTGTGCTCATAATCTTAAATACAGAGCTCACAAAATGTGTCTGCTGTTTAGTATCAATTCTAATAGTAAACTAAGCACTTTGTTAATGTAAGAAGGTTTCAGATCAAAAACAAATAGACATCTCTGGTTATATTTAAGTCAGACTGTTTTGATGTGTGGTATTCATTCTATGAGTTATTTTCCTACAGTTTCCACACTTCATATTCAACACATTCTGGTTGCCTTTAGAGTCAATTCTCCAGATCCCCAAGATTAAAACTAGACTTGGCGATTGTGAAGCAACCTGATTGGTCTCCATCCATCTGGTAGCATCTTGCAAGTGATAAAAGTCCACGAAGGCGAAACCACGGCTTATACCTAGAGACAGCATTCAAATATAGACGGGAGGTGTGTTAGTTAAGAGTCCATGGGCATATTATTCAAAGTCTTCCACAAACTGCTTCACGACCCAGGCCAAGTTTGGTACACAAAAGGCCACTCCTTAGGAGTTTTACCATAGCAAGAAATCCTGCTGAATACCACACTCTTAGAGTGGGTCAGTCAAATGACTTCAATAAATAGTAATGCCGTACTTACTTACCTTGAACAGATCCACAAAGTACTGAAACAGTAAGTCTTGCATTAAAGTTTTACATCTGTTTGTTTCACACAACTCTCTCCTATGTGCTATGGGAAAATGGGTCTGAATGGAAGCAGATTGGCCCTATGGTCAAAGCCTGGGGGTGGGGAGTTAAGGGTCCAGGATTCCTCTGGTTCTCACCTGTTCTCTTTTTCATCAGTCTGACATCTATCGGCTGGGGTCCCTCCAGTTGGTCAATGGCAAAACGAATCTAAATTATACAAAAAAGTACAATTTACATTAGGTTTCACTGTATCTTAATAAAAACTTATTTACTCAAACTAAATATGCAAAAATTATATTAAAAATCACTTACATCCTCCTCAGTAGTGTGGGAAGACAACCCCCCAAGCATGATGGTCTTACTCTTCCTGTCATCCCCCGGTTCTCGTCTGTAATCTTGCTCTTGATAGTCACCGTCTGAGTGATAACCATCTTCTGATCTATCACTGTTCCGTCGTTTCCTCTCTCTCTGCTTCAAAACAACACCTTAAAAGTTTAATATCAGCAACCAAAATAAGAACACAAATGTGCAGATATTTGAGCTCATACCTCAGGGCTGTCTCGTGGTCCTCTACGGTCTCCATCATAACGATCACGCCTCTCTTCACTCCAGCGCCTGGAGTTGTGATCACGCTCTTGGTCTCTGTCCCGTCTGTCTCGCCAGTCTGGATCATCACGAGACTGCTCTGAACCATATCTACCACTACGCTCAGTCCGACTGATCCTGTAAGACAGCAGAGAAAAACATCATTACAACCAATCTACTTGACTATTAGAATTAATTCATATCAAAACAAAATGCTTTTCCTAAAAATACTGTTTTCCATCATTTAAACCAGGATTCGTGCGTCAACGGTCTCCGGTAAGTTTAAGGAAACACAGGACACTGATAATCACACATAGTTCTTTATATGAAAGTGGCCATTAGTCAAGCAGTAATATAAAAAGATGGTGGTAGAGCTTACTAAGAAGTTTATATTTTTTTTATGTTTCCACCGACACAAAACCCTTGCTCTGACTTCAGAAAACCTGAACCGCCCCAGCTGCAGTTTACTGACAGGTCAGAGGAAGGAACTGCTTTTATCAGGAGCCTCATGGGGAATAACAATCAATCACAACAATGTAAGCAGTCATTGCACTGCTTAGAGCAAACTATTTCCCCCTAAACCCAAAACAGTTCTTTAACAATCACATGCTAGCACTTTAGACTAAAAGATGTTTAACACACATTGTGTGTGTATAGCTATATGTCGACCACACTCATTTCCACTTCTTTGATATACTTGATTTTGTGTGGATATTGTCATCTTGACCTGTGATTTATCAAAGACCAGGAGCAGCAGGCTTGTCTTTGCAGGGTTATGTGACCACATTTAACCTTTTCATTTGCATAAAGACTCTTGCATTATCTGATTGGATGTAAATACTGAGTTTACAACTAACAAAGTAGCTCAACTTATGGGTGTTCTACGGCATCTGGTACTTCTGGCATTTTTTACATTCAACTCGATTTTGGTGGTGCCTGGTGATTGATGGAAAATAATGAATCCCTACAACATCAGTAACACATGTGGTTTAAGAATTATAGCAGTGCACATCTTTTAATTTCTGACCGGTATTTACATGCACTTCATTGAACATGTAATTATTTTCAAACTAGGCCTCGGCATTAAAGAGGTCTTAGCTGAAGGAGATTTTAAAAAATACATCTATTTCAGATACTGAGGGGAAATAAATCTTGGCTGACCTAGCATATCAAAAATAATTTCCTTACGAGGTAAAAATGTTAGCATTGACACCCTTCGCTGCAAGAACAAGGACATACCTTTTTCTGCTTTACTACAGATGTAACTTCGGCACCATTTTACAATTGAGCTTATCGTGAACGGTCGTTCTCTAGAATACGAACACTGAATCCCACCTTATGTTTTAATACCACTGAACATAAGAAGCGGATTCTGTTGAGACTTACCGCTTATCAGCACCCATTTTCTTAACGGACTCTTCACTCCTGCAAAATCTACAGGAAAGAAAGAATCTGAAGTTTACTCATTGTTCCCTTCCCACAACCTGTCTAGATATTTGATTTCATTTAAAACACATTCATTCACAAACGCATTTGTTTCCAAGTTAAATGAACGCAGGGAAACCATGGTAAAACATAACATGGAGCCCGAATATTTGTTGGGAAAGGACAAAAAACAACGACGTCATCCAGTACAGAAAACTGTTCTATTTTAGACCCAAGCAATAAAACAACTCACCGATGTATATTTCTTTACAACGACGCTCTTTTAATAATTACTTTATAGCAGAAACATTCAAAAAATTACAAGAAACAAAACTCATTTCACGTCGAAACGCTGCTGACGACACAGACGACGATGGAACCTTCTTTATCCCAAGATGCACTGGGGCAGCATGCACAGTAGAGGGGTTTAATTTTCCCTGGCAAGGTCTCGCAGGCAGTCATTATAATCAGAATATCAGTTTTAAAACTGCCATAGTTTTGTGACTTACATTGAGTCGGGATTTAATTCGATACGTGATTTTAGAGAGCGTTAAAACCCGGATTTACCTGTTTCATTCCGAGACAAGAGACTTTGATTAAATGGGTTGCGCTTTGGATTTTGCCTACAAGTCAAAACTGCGGAAAAAGTATATGATAACACGGCGCCATTTTGCGAGAGCCTTACTATTATGCAATATTTACAGAATGTTTATGACCTTTTGTAGCCACAGAATTTTACAATGTTTATGTGTTACGCTACTGTATCATTTCGCATAAAGGGATTCAAGTTTCTGTAATTGGTTTATTCTTTCGTTCTAGGTTGTCATAAAGTAAATAGTAGTAATAGTAGTTTTTAAACAACATTCTATGGAATGTGGTCTAACCAAACCAGTCTTAAAATTAACCTCCTTCACTCCCACCAACTGAATGAAAGGTTTAAACAGTGTTTTATTTTCATTTGTGAATAATTTTCTCTACTTTTACATCTAGATGGTACTACTTTCAAGGAAGACCCAACATATGGTAGTCCAAGACAAGAAGTTTTAAAATTAGACCTTTTTTAGTTTTCACTAATAAAATAAAAGATTTCCTAAGCACAAGGTTCTTGTACAGAATCTGCTGTTTGTGTAGAATAAAGCTTTCTCTATTTCCTAAAATCTGCATTGCTGTAGAATAACTCTGTCCAGTACTGACCTGTTATAAAGTGAAATGTTCAAGATAGTCAATGTACTGTAATACCAGTACATTGACTGGTATTAATTTGTACTGACAAATTACAGTAAGATTTTTATGTTAAGAAATTAAAAA